>CAIGRT010200380.1:0-19953 GCA_903798405.1 Fraxinus platypoda | reverse complement strand
TTAGCTTAATTGATTCTTAGAGGTTAAAGCAATAAAAAATAAAGAGAATCCTCATTTGTTGAAGTGTTGAACTACAATTAGTAAAATCTAACAAAACTAGAGAGGGTGAGGATTAGTATTATATTAAAATATCATTATATCACACCTTGGGAAATAGTGAAAAGAATAAAGTTTGAAGGTATGTATCTTATGAGCGAAGAAATGAAATATTTGGCCACAGAGGGTTGGGAATTGAATCAATTTATGACTTTGTGATAGTTTACATGAATATTCACACATACACGTTAGTTTTGCATTGAGTAGGTAGAGATTGATTTAGAAGTGTGATTTTGAAGTAATTTATAGTTTCAACTCTAAAAGTCCAATCTTGAGGCGAAAAGCAAATTATCCAACCAAGTTATTTGTGAAAATTTTGTGTAGTTAAGCTTTATATTGTTTGAGAACAAACAATTGTTCAAGTTTGTGGGTGTTAGATAAGTGTATTTTGTACACTTATCTCAGTCATCAAACTAGAGCAATTATTGTTATTTTGGATGAATTGAGGCTTATTTTATACATATTTCGTTTGTTAGGTGCAAATCGAGGAAAAACGATGGAATTAGACAAAAGGAGCGAAAAATTGCCTAAAGTGGCTAAATTCAAAGTTTGGGGACTAAATTGCAAAGTGCTAACAGCTAATTCGGACCTAATGTCGATGATTGGAGGATGGGTGGAAGCAACTAGATGGAATTGGAAGATAGAGAACCAAGAATATATAAAAAAAATGAGCTAAAAAGAATGAAGAATGAATTTGAGGATCCAACATGCAACAAAAGGAGGATATTATAACGGTGTGCACGCACATGCATTTTGTACCACGCGCGCAACACCCTACAATCTATTTACCGAGAGCAAAATCAGTGAACGGTGCGGCGGGGTACATTTCTGGGTCTGAACGGCCTAATTTCCTAGTTTGATCCAAATTATTATGGAAATCAAACTTAACATACTATTTAACCTACAAGGGGCGGCTAGAACGAACTACCAGAGAAAAAACTCTATTTTTCAACACAAGAAGAAGACTAGCACGGGATCCAAAGGCAATTAATACAAGAGATTGAAAATTCAAAGTCCGAGCTGAAGATTAACGAAGAATAAATTGAATTTTCACTTTCCAATCATTGTTTTCTATTTCGAGTGATTTTTTCCAAATTTTTTGTGTAATTTACATAACAACGTGCTAGGCTTGTTCTTTTCATGTGTTTGATGAAGTTGAAACCTTTTATTATTTATTTTTGATTTAAGACAAGTAGTTAGTTAAATTTTTGCTTTTTTTGATTAATCTTGCATGCGTAATTTTATTATTTGATTGCCCGATCACCAATTAAATATATAGTTGCTTGTTGTAGTAATGGGTGGCTCACAATAGGTCTAGAACACTGCTTGATTAACATACGTGCAATAGATTTTAAGAGTAACATTTATCATGTGTGCAATCTTTGAGATAATCGTGAAATTGAATGCATTTTATTCATTCGAATTCGGAGTAGGAATATATTTGGGTCGTGACTAGGATAGATTTAATTCGTCTTGAAAAAAAATAATTACAATAGAATTAACGATTGTTAAGAATGCATGAATGACACTAGCTACGTAATTGAAAATTGAAATTAATAATAATAGGTGTATTCGTAATCCAATACACTTATTCCATATACATATAAAATTCAAGTTTAACAAGCTTTTCTAGATTAATTTAGAATAATTACAAATCACAAATCTCTTTTGTTCACTTACTTTGAATCTTATTAGAAAGTAGTACACTTGATTGAATTTTATTCCTCGTGGGACGATACACATTACTCATCACATATTACTTGTCAACGATCACATACGCTTGCGTGTTTCGCACGAACACTCTGTCAATGTCCTTTACTCCAAAACTATGAAGCAAATGGGGATCCAAGAAAAATATTTGCAGCCTTATACCAAGAGATTGCAAGGTTTCACATGAAAAGCTATTGATGCACGAGGTCAGATCACCCTGATTGTCGAAGAATAGTTGTTGATTTCGTGGTGGTTGACATATCATCCAGTTAAAACGTAATTCTGAGAAGGCCTATCTTGCACGACCACATCTATCTATCACTATTGCATAAAGTTTCCTACGCCAAGTGGGGTAGGAGTCGTATGAAGTGATCAAGCTAAGTCAAGGTCTTGTAACGTTGTCCTACACAAAATAGGGGTAAATATGTTCCAAGAAGGTATGTGTGATTGATCTAGGGAACCTCGATTGAAAAGATCAATTTCAGTCCACCTAACCCAGATAGACATCATTAACAAACACCGTAAAAGACCTGAAGATGATCACTTGTCATTTTATAAAGAGGAAGCAAACTGGAATCCTTCTCCAGGCATCTTGATAGTGTCTCTACCCATAGCTAGCGTCAACGTCCCTAAAGTTTTAGTTGATACAAGAAGTGCCCATAATATTTTGTATGTCATCACACGCAAATGGATGGAGTCCCACTACATTTTTTACACGGTTCTCAAACATAGTTCTTGGGTTTAAATGGAGCCCTAACTATGGTAAAATGAAAGATCAAGTTCATTGTTAAGGTCAGAGAAGTTCTTCACCAAGCTTGAGTTAACGCTAAGTTTGTAGTGTTTGACTCCACTTCACCATAGATGCAATTATGAGACAACCTCTCTCCTCTTTGACTTAAAAGCCATCATATTTGTGAACCATTATTCCATCAAGTTTCCAACACCTTACGGGATAGAAAAAATCAAAGTCTAGAAGGAAGCTGTTGAAAGGTGTCGTATTGTACACTATCCTACAAAAGATGGGATCCCAAAAATCTCACTCCAACACGGAGTAAACATGACGTATCTAGAAAAGCCTTTGTTAGATCTTAGGATCTAGCTCAAAGACAAGGGTGTTGAACCTGTGGAGAAGTTAGACAAAGTTCAGGTCAGATAAAGTCAAACCCCAAAAGAGCTCAGAATTGGACACGAATTGCATCTGTTTCTTTGGTCCAAAGATTGCTACTACAAGCTTAATGTTGATCCACCAGTTGCCCTAAGCAACAATGATAAAGGCTGCTTAGTGCACAAAGGTATGAAGCCTTACGGAATAAGGTAGATAAGCTGTTTAGCAATGGGTTCATCAAAGAAGCACTCTATCCTACCAAGGTTGCCAACCCAATGCTTATCAAGAAGAACAATGGTGACTGGTGAGTATGCATAGATTTTATTGACCTCAACAAGGCCCACCCCAAGGATAGTTTTTCACTTCCAAGGGTTGATCAAATGGTTGATGCCATTGCAAGTCGTAAATTACTCAGCTTCATGGATACGTATTCTGGATATAATCAAATCTCCATGTACAAGCTAGATCAGGAACACACATCGTTCATAGCATATAGAGGCATGTACTACTACAAAATGATACCATTTGGTCTAAAAAATGCTGGAGCCACATATCAACGACTCCTTAATTCCACGTTTGCCCAATAGATATGTAAAATCATGGAAGTTTATGTTAATGACATGTTGGTGAAAAGTAACATTGCCCAAGATCACATCCAGCACTTGCTAGAGATGTTTGAAATATGCAAGAGATATAAGATAATGTTAAAAGCTCTCAAATGTGCTTTTGGAGTGAGCTCTAGCAAATTTCTACGTTATATGGTGAATTATAGAGGAATTGAGGCCAATCTAAGGAAAATACGAGCTATCATAGAAATGAAGGAACCTACTAAGCCTAAAGAGATCCAAAGTCTCACAGGGAGAATCACTGCCTGAGTAGATTTGTAAACTTTTTTTGATACTTTTCAAGATGGAAAATAATTTGAATGAACCTTTTAATATCACTAAGCCTTTGAAGAACTAAAAAAACAACTATCTCAATCACCTCTCCTTTCCAAAACTAAGGCCAATGAAAAATAATCACTTTATTTGGTCGTTTCTGAACATGTTTAAGTGTTGTACTCATCAGAAAAGAGAATGACATACAACATCCAGTGTATCATGTTAACAAAGCTCTTCACGATGTTGAACTGCATTATTTTCCCAAGGAAAAACAAGCCAATGCTGTGATAAGGTCTGCTAGAAAGCTACGTCATTGCTTCCCAAGGTCCTAACCAATTATCCCTTAAGGCGGGTCTTACAAAAATCAGACACTTCAGGTCACCTTGTGAAATGGCTTGTGGAGCTCGGACAATTCGACATCTCATACAGGCTTCGTACTGCCATAAAAGGATAGGCCCTAACTGATTTTGTAATTGAATTCAACTCCGTTACACAAAAGAAATTACAAAAAGATGATCCATGGGAACTATTTGTGGATGGATCATCTACAGAAGCACGATCTTGAGCAATAATAGCTTTTGATCAGCCACGATCGTCATTATTTCTGTCAAGCTCTAACATTTGGCTTCAAAGTCTCCAACAATAAAGCTGAATATGAAATGTTAATACCTAGATTGAGGATGGCTAAAGAATTGAGAATACCCAAGGTGATGGTACATAGTGATTCGCAGCTCATAGTAAATAAAATTAATGAGGTTTTTCAAACTAATGAAGATAGAAGGACCAATTATCTCAAAGCTGTACAAAAAGAATTGCAAAATTTAAAAATAATTAAGATAATACAAATACCTCGATCTCAAAACAGACATGCCATTGCCATAGCTAAACTTTCCACCAGTGAAGGAGTGAACGAGCTCGACAGCATTCCTTTGGGAAAAATCAAACATTCTGCTATAGAAGAAAACATAGTGATATCTATGGTCATAGACCCAAGACCCACCTAGATGGACGAAATTATTCAATTTATCAAGTATGAAATAAGTCCCTCAAATCCCGCAGAAGCTCGAAAGCTAAGGATCAGGTCGGCCAGATATACTCTAGTTGATGACATCCTTTACAAAAGATGATATG
Organism: Fraxinus platypoda; assembly: GCA_903798405.1. Taxonomy (NCBI): domain Eukaryota; kingdom Viridiplantae; phylum Streptophyta; class Magnoliopsida; order Lamiales; family Oleaceae; genus Fraxinus; species Fraxinus platypoda. The sequence goes on along the minus strand of CAIGRT010200380.1, from coordinate 15,030 downwards.
TTATCCCTTTGTTGACGTGCTTAAATGAAGAAGATGATTTATACGCATTACAATAGGTACATGAAGAAATTTGCGGCAACCATTTTGGGGGACAATCCCTCGCTTATAAGATCTTAAGACAAGGATATTTCTAGGCCATCGCAAGATGAGATGCCTTAGACTTTGTGAAGAAATGTGATAAATGTCAACGTCTTGCACCAATCATTCGAGCTCTACCAGAAGAACTTACCTCTATCATTAGTCCATGGTCATTCTCTAAGTGAGGAATAGACCTGATTGGACCAATACATACGGGAATAGGTGGAACAAAGTTTGCAATTGTGGTTGTTGATTACTTCACCAAATGGGCAGAAGCTAAGCCTTTTGCCAAAATAACATAAACAAAAAATGAATGATTTCATCTAGAAATCAATCATTTGCAAATTTGGAATACCTCATTCAATTGTCACTGACAATAGAAAACAGTTCGACAATGCTTGATTGAAAACTTTTTGTAAAGGGTTTAACATTAGGAAGCACTTCTCCATCCTAAACTATTCCCAATCAAATGGGAAAGTAGAGGCCATCAATGAAATAATCAAGCATACCTTCAAGGGAGCTTGAGCAAATGAACTTCTAAGTGTAATATGGTTCTATCGGACAACTTCACAAACAAGTGCAAAAGAAACACCACAATGAGGAAGCTCTACTCACCAAGCTTGACCTATTGGAGGAAAAAAGGAAAGAAGTTGAACACATGATAGCAATCTACAACAACAAAGTGCAAGGTATTACAGTCAGAAAGTACGAACTTGGAGGTTCAAAGTTAGCGATCTAGTACTACGAAAAATCTTCCTAGCAACTAGAGAACTTAACACTGGATCATTAGGCCCTAACTATGAAGGGCCTTATAGAGTCTCTAAGACTCTTCCAAAAGCCTCATATGAGGTCCTTTATTGCACCTTTATTGGATCACATGCATGTATGTCCTTTATTGCACCTTTGGAACATACAATTCTTTGGAAAATATTATTAGTGAACTACCAAATGTACTGCCTTATACAAATGCATTTGAATAAATGAACTTTCACTTCAACATTTTTGATTTTACAATTTTAATACCTGTTCTTCACTAGTACGAGCTAAATGGTGTGAGTGCTACAACAATTAGTGAAACATGCTCATAAATAGAAATTTTAAAACCTATTCGTTAGCAATACAAGTTAAATGTTGTAAGTTCTACAACACTTTATGAAAATTTCGAAAATAGAATTCCAAAACCTGCTCTTCAGCAGTACGAGCTAAATGTTGTAAGTGCTTCAACAGTTAGTGAAAATTTCTTAAATAGAAATTCCAAAATCCGCTCTTTGACTGTACGAACTAAATGTTGTAAGTGCAACAATACTTAAATAGAAATTTCAAAACCCGTTCTTCAGCAGTACGAGCTATAACACTTGGTAGAAATTTCTAAAAACAGAAGTTCCACCTAAGTACGCTTTGGCTGTCTGAGCGAATATAGCTTTAACACTTAAAAACTTTGTCAAAACGTAATTAGGAGGTAACTTCTTTCAATAAATAGTTGAAATCATTAAATAAACATGAAAATGAATAAGTTTAAATAAACTTCATGCGAAACGTAAAAACAGTAAATAAATTATAGAAAGTCCTTAAGTAGTGGGGGACTGATCTTGAGAAGTCCCTGTAGAGGCCTTAATCTCCGCCAAAGAAGCCTTTTGCTCATCTATGGCCTCATATAGAAAACCTACATCATACTCTGGCTTCACATCTTCAATATGTCTGATCACCTCGACCAGACCAACCACGTAAGCGTCTTGAGCCAGCATATCAAAAGTAGGTGAGTTCTTCTAGTTTGTTAACGCTATCAAGGCTCTATCTTCCGCCTCATTAGCTTACTTTTTCTCTACCTCAGCTTGGGCCTTAGACTCTTCACCACGGACTTGTTCTTCAATAGTCTTCTTCTTTTCATTATCAGCACGAGTTGTGACCTTCTCGCCCCATATCTTGATGGCCTGCACTTCATCCTTCAAGTCTTCCTCAGCCTTTAGTCTAGCCTCGACATCAGCCTCGGACCTAGCCAATCGCTTCTCCAAAGTCCTTTTTTCTTCAACATGTGAAGTCCTTTGTTTCTCTACAGCAGCATACATAGCCGATGTCTCCTCTCTTAGGCTAACCACCATCTCCAGTTTAGCTCTTACCTAATTAAACCACTAAAGGTGAAGGATAAGTATCTAGCACTAAGAAGGAAAATAGAATCTAGAATAAAAGTATTGCACTAACTTTATTTGAGACGGACATCATATATAAAATAGATCTATGGCTAAGAACTTCAGCCGTGATACAAGCCTCATTTGCGAAAATTTGATTAGCGTATGACTATTCCCTATCAGTCCAACTCCTTAAGAGTAACTCAGCTGAAGTTCTCAAGGGTTGAGGTATAGTAGTAGTGAGTTCAGCAACAGGAAGATGAGTCCACAAGAAATCCAAAAAGGCCTCTGGGCGATGCCCTATCAATGCATCAATCTCCAACCTCATATCGGCAGGATGTGCCAGTGGAGGACTAACTGGAAGAGGCAGAGATGAAGCTGTAACTTGAATAGGAGAGCTTGGCCTGTTGAACCACAAGAGGAATTGGCAAAGAAGCAGCAAGTTCAGAGACTGCAGGGAAGCAGTAGAACTTGTTGGCACCTTTGTCTTAGTCCGACAAGCTCTTATAACCTTAGCTTCAACCTCCATTTGTATGGATGCCTTATACCCCATCATTCTTCGTCTAAGCATTGTTCGAAAATGACAAAAAGAGATCAGAGCAGCCAACTAACAGTTTAAAGTTCAAAAGGCAAAGTAAGATAGAATTTAATTGGAGCAAGAGGTGAATACCTCGTTGGAGGACCTTGCTGGAGGAGGTGGTAAAGACCACGCGAGAAATGTGGTGAAGACCTCGCTAGTGGAGAAGGTGAAGGGCTTGTAGGAGTAGGAGACTATTGCTTTACAGAAGCAAGTGACGACAAACTTGCAAGCGTCTTCCTCATAGGGAGAAGACATGACACGATTGTTGTAGGTGGATCGAGCTGACTTCGGATGAAAAAGCATACACTTGCTAAATTGGTAGCTGTAATTAGAGTGTTATAGTTTCTCTAGTTTGACGGTATAGCCCTGGTCACATCAGCTAATAGAGTGCTATAGTTTTTCTAGTTTGACAATATAGCCCTGGTCGGATCAGTTATTTTCCTAGTGCTGGAGAAATACTAGAGCGGTGATAGACTTCAAAACTTGAAGGAAAACAAATGAGTTAAGAAACAATAAAATTAAAGTTGTCAATGCATTGAACGAACTATTTGAAGTATCAACACACTTACAAATTTTGTAGTAACGAATGGGACTACCACTACAACAAAGTTCACCTTTTACGGTGTCATAAATAACTCTTTATGGCGTACAACAATATGTCGTATAAAGCAATGCCATAAAAAGTGGGTCACTTTTTTACGGCGTGCAGCGTACGCCGTCCAGAGAACGCCGTTATTATTTCTACGGCATGTTAAAATGAAAGTCGTATATTTAATACCTTTTACGACGTCTAATGAATGCATGCCGTAAAATGTGATATACTTTTTACGGCATGCCTCTGAACGTCATAAAATATATCATGAAATTTACGGCATGCTTAGTAGCACACCGTAAACATCAATTTAATTTTTTAAAAATTATTATTTATTTGATTACCAGTAAACCTATAATACTTACAAAATCAAATTAATCCATAAATAATCAAGTTTTCCATTCTTTTGATAAATAGAATTATTGAATACAGTTCAATACAATATGTCAATATAAAATTCATCTCAACAATTATCAAAAGACTACTACTTCAAAAAAAATGATTAAACCATATCAAAGTTCTTTGACCGAAAATTTAGCTATCCCACAAAATATTANGGTATAATTAATAAACTTAGAGTGAACGTGTGCCGTAAAAAGTAACATTTGTTGTAATGTACATCGTTTGGCTTGAACTGACAATCTCCCCTCACGTAACAGAAGTCTTCCTTCCAATTCTTGATAGATGAATGAGTACCCAACACAATAGACCCTCATGTATTGGCTTTCATAGTTGTGTAATACCTCCGGTGTCTTTACCGCATTCCTTAAAAATGTAAGGAGAATTGAATTGCTCGACCGTAAGCTCTGGGAAATCCAATTTGTGCCACAACGGTAGATATCCATATCCCCAACCATTTGGGCAGAGCTGGGTTGGGACAAGTCCCCTAAAGATAAAAACTTCATTATCATGCAGGGAAAAAGAAGTCACAACCCAACGTGGAGAATTGCCGGATTCAATGCAACATAGCCCTTTAGTGGATTGCAAGCACGGTCATCATCTCTGGGTAGAAACACTTCCATAGAGTTGGGAATGTCATAATCTACCCTCCATTTTTCCAATTTCTCTTCTGTAGCGGTGGATCTTATTTTAACGCACTCCCACGTTTCACTGAAAGAGCCATTGTCGCTCTCTATCACTATGCTAACGACCTTCATAGGGTTGGGTGTTGGTGGATGATGAATAGAAGTTGGTAGGTGAGCCATGAATAGAGGATAGGGCTGAAAACCTCATGAGCTTTGGAGCTTGAGGAGGCGACAAATGAAGAACGAGACAAAGGTGCACGAGAATAACTTATTTCTTCTTCCTGATTATTTCCCAAGAACGAACTGTTGAATCGTTTGGACTCATTATATATAGGCTAAATTGAAAAAGGAATTGAGAAGTGGAAAAATATCTGCGACGAAATGGTCACAAGCAAATTTTCAGGCTTGAAGTGTCGAAGTGTGGAACCCAGCTAGTGGTGGCAAATAGGCCGAGCGGCTCGTCGGCTAGGCCCGTGAAAAGTCGGCTCGTGGGTGGCTCGGGCTCGTCGCACGAACCGACCAGGTTGGCTCGCTAGGCGCAGGCTCGGCTCTCCCATGGGCGAACGACTCTTGGGCGAGCCAACGAGCTCGTCCAAGGTGAGGTTTTTTTTTTTTAAAAAAAGGTTTATCTTTAAAAAAATATATGACAAGTTCGCAAGCCGAAACTCAGCTCGGCCCAAGAGTAACGAGCCGAACAGAAGCTCGACTCATTATAAACGAGCCACGATCTCGGCTTATGATGAGAATAAGCCGAGCTCGTGCGCATATGGGCCAAGTCGACTCAACTCAACCCATTGCCACTTCTAAACCCGTCACGCCTATGTTTCTTTTCATAGAAGAGGAATTTGAAAATGTACTTCTTCCCAATAATGACGTCTCCAAGTGGTGTGTAATATCAAAGACGTAGCTTCCCAAGGCGCTTCCTCATGAAGCCTTGGTTTCAATTTTTGAGTAACCGTCGTTGAATAACCTCCACGTGCTGAAAAGTATTAACTCAGCCATGCCCCCATCAAATTGACGCCTTGAAGAACTAATTTGAGTGAGAATTGGTCAGCATGAAAGTCAAGATTAGAATAATGGTGTTTTGAGCAAACGTCAAAATTGTTGTCAATCCCGACCTTTGGGGACAAACTGTTGATATTAGATTCTTAATCAAGGGTTAATGGCAATCTCATCCCTAATGCAAGACTCTAAAACAAAAATTGCAAAAAATAGCTCCACGTCACTCCTAGATTTATCAGCTCGGTGAACTCTATCGTGATCAAAGGATGACATGATTATTGGTTTGATTAAAGTGATGTCATCACCTATGATTTAACCAACCCTTTATGCATACATGGTATAACTGACGTAAACACCTCATGACCAATCAATAAGAGATCGGCAATGATGGGAATAACTGTAAGTATCCCAGATATCATGATGAGCTGCAGCGAGCACACCTATTCACCCATTAAAAACTCATTCCGGCTGAATAATTTGGCACACTTAATAAAGAGAACATTGTAGCTAACATCCTATACACTGTAAACGACATGACTATGGCGGCCAACCTTTCCAACTCCAACTATAAATGGAGACAAATGGTCCAATGAGGGATCTCAACTTTACTCACTTTCCATTTTTGTACTACCATACTTCGAAGGAAAAGTCAATAACATTATCTTTTCACTATTCCAGTTTTTTATTATTATTATTATTATTATTGTACTACATTAAATAAATATATTAATGTATTCAATATTTTCGTTAACTAAATGTAATTATTTATTTAGTAATTATGTAATAATAAATAAATAATTTTTCAAATAAATAAATCGTTAAAAATGAAGAAAATGATGAAACGGTGTTCATTTGATGTAACTTTTGGTATATTGGGTTGAAAATGATTTTCAATTTGATGCAAGATTTGGTGCAAAATGATGCAAACCTTACCTCAATTTTTTGTATAGGGTTGAGGATGGCCTAGCAAAACCTTATTAGGACATTTACCTGAATTCGAGTCTCATTTAGGGTTTGGTGAAATTAAAAATAAAATGTCCATAAAAAAAATTTTATTGGGCATTTCGTCAAACACTTTATTTTCTAACTCCAAATTACAAAACCAATTTGCAATAAATTAATCAATGCACATCCAACACACACGTTGGATTCAAAATAAACAACTTTTAACACAGACCAAAAATTACCAGCTCCAACCACATATATTCTTTATTCAAAAAAGGTTAAATAGCAGCCAAAAAAACAAAACTTATTGAGGTACTCCCAATGACGGATCCAGGATATTGAGTCAAATAGGGCAATCGTTGATCACCGCAATAGTGAGATTATTTATTAATATTTAATTAAATAATATTTAAAAAAATTCAATCAATATATAAATGAATTAAAACATATAAGTCATATACATATGGAAATATAATTCAACACAATCCAAAATAATTAAAAATATATATACATTTGTCAATCATATATGGATGATCAAGTTTCAAGTTTTTACGAATTTAAGCGAGACAAAATGAAGTTTATATGTAAAACATGATTAAATGGTAAAGACAAATTTCGAGTTTAAGCGAAGTTTATACAAAATTTTTAAAACAATGATTTTTAGAACTAGAACTATTTTTGACTCAATGTTTTTCGAACACTTAAAAGAAAAAAAAAAAAAAGCAGTACTTAAATTGTCCAAATTTAATTTAAAAAAAAAAAAAAAAAAAAAAAAAGTACTTAAATTGTCCAATTTAATTCTACAAAATAAATTGATAAAATCTAATAATAAAAGTATATATTATGAAATAACAATTTGATTGGAATCGAACCTAAAGTCTTTTGAATCCAAAGCAAGCACTTCACCAAATAAAATACACCTTTTTTTGGTTAGTTGGTACATTTTTTATTTATTTATTATTTATTAAAACATTAAAAAAAAGAGTGAATGTGAAAGAAATCGAACCCTGTCCATCTCATATGGAGAGTGAGTGCTCTAACATTTGAGCTACACCGCATATTATTTAATATTTATGCACTAACAGTTATATATATTTAATATGAAATCTTTCTTAAATCTTTTTTATCGACGGATCTAGCACCGGCGGCCACTCCGGCTGGCTGGGTGCTAGATCCGCCCCTGGGTACTCCCCATATTCCACCTTTGCCAAGAGAATTAGCTGGAGGCAATGGTTAAAGCAAAAGCGACGTGGTTGGAGAGAGAGAGAGAGAGAGAGAGACGGTGTAATTGAGGTGGTCTTGTGATTGTAATATGTTATAAAAAGAGTTAAATAAATGAGTAATCACTTATTACTATTTGGTTACTAAAATATAAAAGGTTATTGATTGTTCACTTACTTCACACAATGTTACTCATTCATGTCCATCTCAATTCATCGGTCCACGTGAACATTTAGCAAATGGAAATCTTATGTAGCAATACGGTGTTAAAACTTGAGAGTTCATTAAATGAGTAATCATCAATCTTTATCTTTGATTAATAATTTCCATATAATTTCCATCCACCACATGGATTTTTTGTCAGATGTACGAAATTGAAAGTGAGTGGATGACCAATAACCTTTTATTTTTAAAGAAGCAAGTAGTAACCAAATGTAAATATTGAAGATTACTCGTGTAACTCATTATAAAACGGGGTTTTTTTCCTTTACACGAGCACAACTACGGTGCTGGACTTAATTTTCTCAAACCACGAATAACTGAAGCTCATACGGAACCTAGATTAAAATTAAATATTGAATTAACACAATTATACATTTACAAAATGTATATTTCCCACATTAGACAAAAAATTAATCAAATGTTCATGAATGCTCAATATGTTTGTAATTTATTTGATTTAGTTCTTTTAATTATTTGATTTCTATATATTAATTTTTTTTAAAATTGGGTTGGATTGAATTTCATAGAGCGGCTCGAAATTCAAGTTGTATTGACAAAAAAAAAAAAAAAACTCTTGAAAAATCGACCCCTAGTAAAACAGCTGAAAACAACTTACAGAAATTGATTGGTTCGATTTGGATTAGTCAGTTTGTTTAGTGAGGAAAATACACCCACCCAATTTTCAAATTTTTCATTTCAAAAACCAAATTTTATTATTATTCTTTCAAAACTCAGGTATATACTACATCCTCACTCCACCCCCCACACCATCACTTCTGTTACATCATTCATTTATGAATAATGCTATTTATTATTATGATAATGAAATATCGGTGATGTGGCAGTTTATGTAGAATAATGTGATTGGACAATTTAATTTTTATGAGAGACAGAGAGAAATGTGAGAGATAATGAGTTTCCACATCATCGATAGATATAATGGGTTTTCACATCACCGATATTTCATTATCATGATGATAAATAGTATTAATCTTTATTTATCCCAAATTCTCATTTTCACACTCATGACTCTTTACCTCACTCGTCTGCTATCCCACTGCTACTGGACGACCAATACAGCGACAATTGTTCGTCGACGGCCTCCGAGAGACAAGTCAGGACAACATGTGATCCATAGGTCGATGGCAATGGTGCAATTCGTTCTCGACCGCGTTTGAAGCTGGTATTCTTCCATTTCATCGTAGTCGAGTTCGACTCAACCAACTTGCCTTTTCCATTTACTCAACTTTGATGGCAGTTGTGCAATCCGTTTTCCACTGCATCGTGCCCGAAGCAGGTGTGCACGTCCAGACCTGACTCATTCAAACCATTTTCATTTCACTCAGCTTCAAAGTCTACATATTATCTTGAATACACAGTTGAGTATTTGGGTCAAATAACCCGTGTTATTTCAACATTGGTGTAATGGGGATGTATGTGGAGGATGACGTGGTGGTGAATTTGATTTGGAGGTGATGGTGAAGTTGTACCTATAACAGATTAGTTCGATGGCAACGACGTTGTAGGCGGTATTGCTGCCTTTGGTTTTAAAGTAGTTGTGGTTATGAATTTGAGGTAGTAGTAGTGACGGTGGTTGCGACGAAGGTGATGGAGTGGAATGGGGTGAGGTGAGGTGGGTGAGATGAAGAGAGATTGTGATCAATTAATTGTGCTTTGTGACTAATAAATGATTTGTAACCTTTAATTGTGTGATTTGTGACTTAATAGGGATGTTTAACCCATAAATTGCATGGTATTTAACTGTAACCATGTGTGATTTTTTTTTTTACAAGTGTGTGATCATGACCATAAATTATGTATTTATTGTGATCGTGACCTATTTGCTTAAATATAAATCACTATATTTTATCAAATTCACAAAATGTTACCACCTTAATTTTAAAAGATTTCATCAAATTTGTTAAATTTGGAAATTTATCTTGAAAGTATGGTAATTATGTATTTTTTTCCTTGTTTAGTTACACAGTACAAATTAGGGGTGGACATTTTTTTTTTTCAGAAATCAATGGAACCGAATCACAACTAAATAGAACCGGTTGATTCGGCTATGATTCCTGTATTAAATGGGTTGGATTTTGCAACTATGCATTGAGAATTGATCGGTTTCGATTCGATTCTCAGTACTATCTCGAGAATCAATAGTAAATTTTGTTCTCCCCAATTTCTTTTTTTGCTAGTGCATTGCACCAAAATGCATTAGATCTTTGAACATTAGATCTCAAAATTATTTCACTTTAAAATTTCGTTTTCCACACGCTTTTTTTTTTTTTATTCCCTTTTTAACAAAACCTAACATGTAATTAAAATTCAAATCTAAATAGTTTTATGAATACTTTACAAATTCATAGCTTTAATGCAATCCAATAGGAAAAAAAAATATTTTTAGTTCAATATTTAATGAGAACTCAAATTTCTCGTTGTTTTCAAAGCTGTCGATCATCAAGAATCAAGATCATTAAAGGAATGCTAAAGATGATCAATTTATAAATGCTAGATGTATTTTTGGTATATATAACAGTATGGGTTTTTTTCAAACAATTAACTTTCAATCCATATTTTACCATTTATGTTGTGTTTAATATTTATCCCTTTTTCGCATTTATGAGTTAATCTTGAGTTTTGGAGTAATTTTTTATTTATTGTTTTATTTAATTGATTTTTATATTATTAGATCACAAGAATTATAGTGATTTTAACAAGTAGTTTCATACTTTATTTTTAAAAATTTTAAATAGAAAAAATCGAATGGACCAGATCGAGTTGAACATGAACCAATGATTCTATTTTTAAGATTTTCATTCATATTTAGTTTGATTCGATTCCCTTCATAACTGAATGGAACCGGACCGCTTCGTGTCTTAATCCAAACGTCACCACTATGTACAAATTTAGTAAGTAAATGCCCAAAAAAAAAATTATATTGAGGACCAACTAGATAAAAATGTCATATACCTCTGCTGAAGTTTTATTTCAATACGATGTACCAAAATGTCATATACCTCCATTAAAATGTATTTTTGAGGAAAAATATATTTTGAAATGATGAATATATGGAGAATGTGAAGTTAAAAAAAAAACTTATTATATTATTTTATAGATGAACGTAATTAAAAATAAGAAAAAATGCAATTAAAATTAAAACAAAGCAAACTAGTGGATGCACACTTCTCGTTTATCCCGTATGTTGCCTAAACCTCCCCTTGTAATCATTTCCTCTCCTCCCTAAATCAAATCTTTGTAGATTCCAATTATTGCCGCCATATGTATTCGGATGTTCAATTCTCAAATTAAGGATTCAAAATCAAAAGCACGAATCTTATAATCAGAACCCAATTGCATTTTCTCAGGTATGTACGTGATTAGGTATCTGATTATATTTATGTACATAAGTTTTAGATTTGTAAATATTACATTCAATTATTTTTTATTTACATTATTGGAATACTATGATTTTTTTGCATGTCTTGTTTGGATTATATGTAATTTATGGGAATTGTGAGGATTTTGATTTAGAATTGAGTTGATTAGAAAAATTGCTTTTCAGAATTTGTTGTGTTTTGTTTCGAGCAGAATGTGTGATTGAAGTGTTGGCTTTTATAATGCTTATGCTTGTATAATTGATTCTCTCAAAGTTATATAAATTGGATTTCGAATTTTTCCTTGTCTTATCGAATCCTGGGGAAAACTGAAGCATAATGGACAATGAAAGTTTTCTGTTTTTTAGAATTGATTAGCATGGCTTTTGCAACGTATTTTACACAGATTTCGTGCATTACCCGATATATCTGGGTGCATTACACACTGTCCAATTAGAATGTTTTAATGCTGGGATCCGCTGTGCATGGTGAAAGTACAGATCACCTAATTTACTGCCTTTGTGATTTGATTAGGTGTCAACCCCCCCCCCCCCCCCCCCCATTAAAAATAAAGTTGAAAACCGTCCCCCCCCCCCCCCCCCCAAATCCCGACCCGAAACCTTAGCTTGAGGTGCTGGTCCATTTGCTCCAAGTGCCTGTTACTGGCATAGGTGAGGCGGATGTGGTCAGAAATTTCTACTAGCAATTTCTGTCATGCTAGCTGTTTATCCCATGGAAACAATTGATTTTTTGCTTTACGATGTGCCAAATTATAACTAACCATTTAATTATGGCATAGGTCATGCTTCATGATGCTTCCAAGCTGTTCTGATTTGAATCTTTAGTTATGATTTACTCTTTTTCTAGCATTTTTTTAATTATTTTGTGTTGGAGTTATTTTTTCCTATTAAGATAAGGTTGCCTTTCGTTTCCAACTTCAGTTTTGATAATCTGAAAGCCATTGTAAATATATTTTTATCTAACTTTTGTATGTACTCATACTTGTTATGATATGTGGGAACACGACACAACCTCCATATTAAATCTTCCTTCCTGTCTCCTGTCTCATGTCTCCTCTTAATTCTCTGTGTTATCTATGCGTAATATTTCATTGGAATTCTGAACCAGTAAAGTCTCTGTGTATCAATATGATGATCTCTTTCTCAATATATGAAGGTTTTAATCTATACATAGAGCATCATGGTTGTGAAGGCTTTTATTGCAGTAGTGATTGATTGAACGGAGCAGCGAAGAAGTATTTATATAGTGGATTTCAAAATTATTGGGAATAAGGTGGAGTTTGGTTCTTGTTGTTGTTGACTCGCTGTGCTCTCGCTCTTTATAGCCTGTGTGTGCATGCGTGCACAGTTTAATAATTTCTGTATGTGGCTCATGTATGTTAGTAAATTTTTTTGCAGCTGTGATTTCGTGAAGTAAAAGATGGTGAAACTGACTATGATTGCTCGTGTCACTGATGGGCTTCCACTGGCAGAGGGACTGGATGATGGCTGTGATGTGCCAGATGCTGACTTCTACAAACAGCAAGTCAAGGCTTTGTTCAAAAAGCTCTCAAGGGGCCAGAATGAGCCTTCAAGAATGTCGATTGAAACAAGCCCATATGTCTTCCAGTATCCTGTCATGCATTTTAGTAAATATTTTCTATTTACCTCTTCCTAATGTTTGCGTATGGAGTTGACTAACTAGACAACTTCAACTGTAATGACTTGAGAAAATCTTGCAACTGAAACGAATCTAGATATCTGTTTGATTATGACCTTTATTTAGAAAAGAATAGAGCCAACAATGTACTGAAAACAATGCCTTTTGAGAACTTTGGTAGATTTTTATCCAATTCAGTGAAAGTGTTCGGTTCTATAAACACAGAACTATAGTTACTGCTAATAATGTTTTCTCCTTCCCTTCATTGAAGTTTTTAATTCCCTTAACTTGGATGCCTAGTCATATCATTGAAGGGCGTGTTTGTTATTTGACAACGTGTGATCATGCTTATCCTAAGAAACTTACCTTTCAATAGCTGGAAGACCTTAAGAATGAATTTGAGCGTGTCTATGGAAATCAGATTGAAACTGCTGCAAGACCTTATGCTTTTATTAAATTTGGTAAGCTATATCTTCACTTTCTGTTATCAGCCTTGGTAACTATTTTGTATCATAGAGTTATTTGTCAAAATAGGTACTTTAGTTTTCTGAGAAACTTTTATAAGATCTAGTTTCCACTTCGTTAGCTGTAAAAATTTTGCGCTTCTATGTCGATATATTATTTCTCTTTTCACTTGATTTTGGTAGATACATTCATACAGAAAACGAAGAAATTGTACCAGGATACAAGAACCCAGTGGAATATCGCAAAATTGAATGATGAACTTTATGAAGTCCACCAGATAATGACTCGCAATGTTCAGGAAGTTCTTGGTGTTGGTGAAAAGTTGGACCGTGAGTGATTCCATCTTTGATGTTTTATGATTTTTTCTTTCGTTATTTCATGGCATAAAATATTTTTGCATCATTTTACATTTCTACCAACCTCTCGGGAGATTATAATGCCTGTTTGTGAGGGTATTTGATTCTCTTATTTTTGATGGCATGCTTTTGTTTCTTTATCTTGCCTCAACTTTATAAAATATCATCTTCGTGCGTGCTTTCTTTGTGACTTTTTGTGCATAAGGTTTATGTTATTCTTATGTTCCTGCATGTTTGATATTTATATTCTTTAAATGTAAACTTTGGCAGAGGTCAGTCAGATGTCAAGTCGCTTGACTTCTGAATCCCGCATATATGCAGAAAAGGCAAAAGATTTGAACCGCCAGGTTAGTTGTATTAGACGTACTTCTGTGCATGTTTCTTTATGGTCCTTTAGGAACCTGTTTTAAACCTCGAGTTTCTCGTGACTATGGACAGGTCTATTCAGTTTAAGGTTTAAAATCAGTTTTTTGGTACTTAGTTCAGGTGCTTTTATAGAGAACAGCAAAATCTGAGTTCCACAATTGCAATTGTCTGCATCCATTAGTGTTATTTGCAAAAACCAACTTTTTTTCTCACAAAGGTGAATCATATTGTAAACAACTATTAGAATAGAATATATCATAAAGCAACTTACAATGAATCAATTAATTTACAATCATGCTACATGTACATAATCATTCACACAATCTTTTACACTTCCCTCACATGGAGGGGGTCCCACACACAATAAAAAATTCGCACACACTATTCATGTGAGAGGGGTGTACTTACACTTGATATACAAACTCTGGTGTACAAGCAGTTTAATCCATTAATTTAACAAGACTTGCAAGATGGACAAATACCTATATATATGATTAGACTAATTCCAGTAATTTGGTGGGACTTGACTGGATCTTTTAGTCTTCTTCAGTCTACTTAACACTAGGTTGTTTGGATTTTTGGTTGCGAAGTTTTACAATTTTTATTTATTTCCTTTTGTTATCAGCTTCTGAAAATAGCATGAGCTCAGTTACCTGCACACGAAACGAATCCTATTCTACTTTTCATTCTTTGATCGTTGAATGCAGGCTCTCATTAGGAAATGGGCCCCTGTTGCTGTTGTACTGGAGTTGTTTTCCTTCTCTTCTGGGTCAGAAAGAAGTTATGGTAATGCTGCCATTGATGTGCTGCTGATACTCACTGTTCAGTATCGTTTAGCACCAGAGCATGTGTTGGTTGCCTGGTTCACCTATGCATTTCATCTTAGGAGATGACCCTCAATTTTTTGTTACAAAAACTACCTTTCTAATGCTGGGAGAAATCAAACGATGTTGAGAACCTCAGTGCCTAGAAGAAAGCTTTCACGGACTTTTTTTACTATACAAAGAAATTCCCAT
>CAIGRT010200371.1:0-14441 GCA_903798405.1 Fraxinus platypoda | reverse complement strand
ATCAACACAAAAATCATTGCTCCTACAGCCAATCACGAAATGTAGTAGATAACCGTTTTGTCATTGCACATTAGAAAAATATAGTGGTGAATTAAGCATTACCATGTCATTCCTCTGCATTGTTTGTGGTTGGAGCAGTAGCTTCAGTGGCAGGATTATAGAAAAACTAGAAAATGTCCTTCAGAAAGAGTAAAAATCCATCACCATAAACTAAAGCAGTTGCTAGCTAGCCTCCTACATAGTTCAGTCCTTTTATTTTGCACTGTGTTTAGCAACTTGACAAAGCCAGTGACTTTCAATTCCCTGGTTTGTTGATTTATTTAACAATGTACATGGCGTGAAATCAGAGCAAAGGTGGCTTGGGAAGATTTGGATGGTAGGTCGCTAACATCCAAAAAATTAAGTAATACAAAACACTAGAATCCATATATTCTAAAGTACCTAAGGAACCCGATGACAGGTTGTAAAGCTCCCGCAGCAAGGACTTCTTTCTTAATGTTTGGGGTAGAGCATTGCAATCTACAATCTGCAAGTAGTGACCAAAATTAAAATGGTAAAAGAGGTGATACTATGGAAAATTAATCTGTAATTTTGTAAAATCAATGAACCTGATTCTTGTTCTCATCATTTTTAAAAGCAAGGGTTCTCAGAGCTCCAGCAGCTGCTCTCTGAACCTTTGCATCAAGGAACTCGAGCAGTTCAACAAGAGGTGGGATACCACCCTCAATTCTGAATTATAAGTTTAGTGTTAAAATGTAGGTGCAGTATTTCACGTGCAATACTAGGCATTAGCACTAAGACTTTCTGCAACTTGTTTAATGTTTACTAAGACTCATCATTTCATTTGCATATAAAAACACTGATATAAACAAGGAAACACAGTAATTATTGTAGGACAATTGTACAGTATAAAAATTTTCTATAACACTGATAAAGCATTTTGCATTTTGCAAATAATTACAAATGGTTGCAACCATCGACCAAACTATAACTTCCTATATGTTGCCCAGGGTATATACTAAACAAGAGTAGAACATGCCAACAAAATAATTAAGATGTCATAAGGTATGAGATTTAGGGGAGAAATCTAACTAGATGGATATTGTACTGTTTTTCAAAATGTGTACAATTTCTGGAATAAATTCACACGAGGCATCACACGTCTGTACATTTGGTTTTGCTAGAGAAAACGCTGACATTTACAATGTGAATTGTTGAGTTAGCAACGGTTCCACAATATTGTCGCATTTTTGAGGACCTGGGAAAATGCACAATTATTCTAAAAATTTGCCATCTTAGGAGCTAAAAATTTGACAGAAAATTAGCCAATTAATAGAATCGTTTTTCACTGTACTATGCAAGAAAGAAAATTGTTCAAGTCTCTCAACTTGGGAGGACTTTTACACTATTTTTCTTCCAAAAGTTTGGCATCAACAATGATTTCAGCAACAGAAAATAGTTCGCAAACAAAAAAGTGGCCGACAGGGGCTCCTAAACTGAAAGAATTTTTTATTACTATTTCTAACTCATAGACCATGTCTCTACTCTTAAAAATGATTTCCTCAATATACCCAAGAGGCATCACTTGTAATCGTCAAACATCAAAGAATTCTTGGCTAGACAAATGTCATCATGCTCGTGTGAGTTTGACGAATTTGTCACAGTCAAGTATGAGAGGGTGGGTTGCCTAAGCCATAGAACAGAAAATCTTACCCCATCCCAAACTGGACGGGCATAACTTTTGGAATAAATTTAGGTTGTTGAAATGATGTTTAGGGTAAATTGGTGCCATGGTTGAGGTCGCCTGGTTGTGGGCTTTCGACTGGTGGTGAGTTCCGTTCATGGTGGTGGCCAGATGTGGAAATTCCGGCGAACTTCAGATTTGCAGGCCGCGAGCTTTGAGCAGCGATTCCGGCCACCATAGTTGATGAAATTGGGAGGTGTTGGGTGGTAAATGAAGAGGAGGTGAAAGGCTTTCCACCGGTATCAAGGTCCGGTGGTCTTCGTGGTCGTGGGTTTGAGAGAGAAGATGCCATTTTCATTTTTTTTATCGGTGGTTGGGGAGGAATGGAGGGAGGGAGGGGGCGTGAATGGTTAGGGTTTTTTTGTTTCTTGCTTGTTTTTTCTCTTGGGCTTTGGTTTGAATATGGGTAATAGACATTTAGATGGGCAAGAATATTATTTGCAACATTTGATAAACGTTGCTAAAGGTAAGGCTTTTGCAACGTTCACCAAATGTTGCAAAAAAGTCACCTTTCGCAACGTTCACTAAACGTTGCGAAAAGTCACATTTAGCAACGTTTACCAAATGTTGCGAAAAGTCACATTTCGCAACGTTTATCAAACGTTGCGAAAGGTAAGACCTTTAGCAACATTTATCGAACGTTGCGAAAGGTTTTTCGCAACGTTTACCAAACGTTACTAAAAATCTTACCTTTCGCAACGTTTGATAAATGTTGTGAAAGGTAAAACCTTCCGCAACACTTAACAAAGGTTGCTAAAGGTGTTTACCGCAACATTTTTCTAAAAAACGTTGTCAAAACTCATTTATATTAATCAATGGCAACATTCACTTGCTAAAATGTTGTCAAAAGACTTGGAGGGAGGGAGGGGGCGTGAATGGTTAGGGTTTGTTTGTTTCTGGCTTGTTTTTTCTCTTGGGCTTCGGTTTGAATATGGGTAATAGACATTTAGATGGGCCAGAATATTATTTGCAACATTTGATAAACGTTGCTAAAGGTAAGGCTTTTGCAACGTTCACCAAATGTTGCAAAAAGTCACCTTTCGCAACGTTCACTAAACGTTGCGAAAAGTCACATTTAGCAACGTTCACCAAATGTTGCGAAAAGTCACATTTCGCAACGTTTATCAAACGTTACGAAAGGTAAGACCTTTAGCAACATTTATCGAACGTTGCGAAAAGTCTTACCTTTCGCAACGTTTAGCAACGTTTGCCAAACGTTGCTAAAAATCTTACCTTTCGCAACGTTTGATAAACGTTGTGAAAGGTAAAACCTTCCGCAACACTTAACAAAGGTTGCTAAAGGTGTTTACCGCAACATTTTTCTAAAAAACGTTGTCAAAACTCATTTATATTAATCAATGGCAACATTCACCTGCTAAAATGTTGTCAAAAGACCCCTTTTGGCAAAAGACCATTTTTGGTGTAGTGTTTGTGATCCTCTTTTTGGTATAGATTCTTTAATATATTTTTTTAATTCATTTTTAATCTCACATCCTCTTAATCAAATAATTTTGCACGTAAATACATAACTTTTTTCATACTTTTTAATCACACATGTATTCCCAAATAATATTCACCAAATAGAGGCTAAATTTAAGTCTCCATGTACTAACAAACAACCAATGTAGACGTTAAAATCAAATGTGACCTTAAGTTGGAGTACAAAACTGTGAAATCATTTAGTATCTAGTTCGCATGCAAGTTAACGATTACATTAGCTATTTTCATTAGAAGATGACTCATATTTACATTTTTAAATAGATTGAGGATTTAGAATTTCACTTTTCAAGGTTAAAGGATTCAAAACTACTCTACCTACAAAGTTAGAGAGCTCCCATCTAATTCTTCCAAAATTTAATGATTAGATTTTCGACCACAGTTCGTCATCACTGTTTTCATTTCCCTGAAAATTGGTCATTTCCCGTCAGATTAACGCCTCTATTTACAATCAAACAAAGCTTAGATTTTTAATTTTTTAAAAGCATTTTGCAGTATTATATATTTAATCGAAATGAAGGATATGATGATGATTTGCTACCAATATCAACGCCCACCGCATCGGCAGTTTTACAATCTCCGCCTTCAATTGTTCCAAAGAAGGACAATTCATTCTATACCTCGAGCATTTTTTGGGGGCGCGGCAGGTACAAATTCTGGGCATTGGCGGCAATTTTGTTTCTGGCATTCTGTTCTATGCTCACCGGCACCACCACCCTCCGCCGGTCCGTTGGCAACCTGAACCGACGATCCAACGGCGTCGACTATCCCCCAACCGATGATCTCGATGTTCTTGTATGATACTCGTACCAATATGTACACATTGAAGTTTTATATATCTTTATCCATTTATGACGCTTTCGATGAAAAACGTTTATTGATTTTAATGAATAGATATGGCTGCATAACTTTTAGACGAGATGATTTATTGACGTGATTTTGTTTCCGATTAGGATATGGAGGACAGTGTGAATTTGGTGAAACACTTGTGGGGTGTGCATATGAACAGCAGGCAGATCAGGTAGCCGAGTTTTTGGTAGGACGCTTTTGTGGCAGCCTATGAGGACTTAACCAGCGAGGTCCCCGAAGTTCGGGAGGCAGCCATTTCAGAGATTGCTAGAATGTCTGTGAGCTACATTGAGCTCGAGCCTCCTCCTCTCCCTATGTTGGTCAGTACGATTCCTTTATTTGATTTTAAGTTTTTTTGCTTTGATATGATTCCATTAGAGCAAATGAGGACTTGTAACTTAGCTTCTTCAAATGAGAAATTTAGCTGGTATTCTTGTTTTGAATGAATCTGAAATTCAGATATGTATATTGATTTTGCAATTGATTATAAAGAATAGCTTTGAAGAAAGTAAATAGGTTATAGACGAACTGATAAAGACTTAACTAGATGCGTGCTATTGCAATTGATTATAAAGAATAGTTTGGAAGAAAGAAAATAGTTTATAGACGAACTGATAAAGACTTAACTAGATGCGTGCTAGGAATGTAGAGCATTAGGATTTGTGAGTGAGAAAAGCCTATAAAGATGGTTTGTTAGGATGAAATTCCCACCGAAATATTGATGTGAATGGGCGAGGGGGGTGCTTTGTGGTTGATAATATTATTCAATGAGATATGAAGATTTAAACGCGTGAGATGGATTGAATGGTAGTTATATAGTTCCTACTTACTCGAATAAAGGAGATAATCGAGATTGTACAAATTACACAGGTATTAAAATAATTACTCATATTATAAAATTATTGAGGGGTGATTAAGGATATGTATATTCAAGCATTCACAAGTGAGATAGACTAATAGCTATAGTAGCAAAGCAATTCCTCTTGATATGGTCTTACATTGAGCCCCTTTTTGACAACCATGATTTCAAAACTCGGTAGTCTACATACTCATTTTCAACCATACATTCACATAATAAAATATTTTGCACGTAGACCCCAAACTTTTCCTACTTTTTAACTACACATTCTCCAAAAATTCACTATTCAAAACTTTATTTTTGCCAAATAATGGCCATCAAATAGGGGCTATGATTCTATCCGAAGAACTTATATTTTTTTGCTTTAGTTCATAAGACATATCCAAGATATGATTTGTATGTTAATCACCAAAGATTTGATTTTAGTTGGTAAAATTATTAGGGAGATAAATCATAAGTTAGAACTTTGCACATTGAAATCTAAAGGTTTTAGGTGAAGTGAATTAAGATGGAATACCTATATCTATTTAGTCACTCTAAGAACAAGGACAATGGTAGAGTAACTGTAGATGATTAACCATTTTAGGAATGTATAGGTTGGATAAATAATCAGTAAAGATGGAAAGAGGATCTAATGCATAAGATCCCAGCAAGTATGAAACTCGAAAGTGCTGTGTAGATTCTATATGATCAAAATATATAAGGTTAAAATGAGCATGTTGGCTAAGTTTGAAAGTATTTTAAACTTAAGTAAATTATTTTCTAAACATGTTTAGATATGTTACATTTTTCTTACTTCAAAGTGAAATATAATACTTATTTTGACAATAAGTGATGAATTACTTTCAAAATAAATAACACATTGAAGTCACTGCTAACACTTCTCTGAGAAGTCGTGTTGATCTTCTTCGTCTCGTTCCAATTTGACTGAATAATCTTGAAGTGATAAGCGACTATGAACACTTGAATGGAGTGAAAGTTGATAATAACACAACATAAAACATCGAAAATTGTTACATGAATGACCAAGAAAAACAATAAATGCATATCTAAAAGAAATTGTAATGAATAATAACCAATTCTCTGACCTTTTTTTTTATTTTTTGCATTATTCTTCTATGAATGAGTGGGACCACTTATCACTACAACAGATTTTAGAAATGTTTTTATTTTAATTAAGTTAATTTTTTTAATTTATTGGTACAGTGTTTTAATTTCTTCAACTAATAAATCTTTANAAAAAAAAAAAAAAAAAAAAAAAAAAAAAAAAAAAAAAAACCCGAGCCGGCTCGGCCCGGGCTCGGCTCGGCCCGCTAAGGCTCGGGCCGAAAGCTCGGGCCGAGCCTAATTTTTTTTGGCCGGGCCCGGCTCGGCTCGGCTCGGGCCAAAAAAGCTCGGGCTCGGCCCGAGCTTTTTTTTTCCGGCTCGGGCTCGGCGCGGCTCGGCTCGTTGACATACCTAACTAAATACCACTTTTCTTTTTTCATATGGAAATCAAAGGTTTACATGTTGGATCATTATTTTTTCTATTGTTATTAACTTATTTTTTTTTCTTTTTAAATAAAATTTACTTCTATCATTGAAAGAGATTATATTTTTAAATTTACATATTTACTTATAAGTAGACTTTTTAACCATAGCCAATTAACATGCTCAGATTGCAAGTCTTAGTTGAGCTTAAAATAATTATCTATTAATCCTGTGTTAATAAATAAAAATGCTAGAGACTTAGGTCTTGTTTGGCATAATAAATAAGAATGCTAGAGATTTGAGGCTTGTTTGTCATGCTTTTATTTTTGTTTCAGGTAGAAGAGCTTATGAAGGAAATTACCTTTATTTTTATTTGAAGTTTTCTATTTCCAAAAAACTTTTAGAGAAAGTCACGTTGGACTAACTTTTTTTTCTAAAAACCCTTCTAATTAGAAGAAACACGTTCATAGAATTACCAATAGAATACGAAAACTTAAAAGGGTAAAGAGAAATTTTAATGAAAATAAGGAATAATTTGAGGCGAATTGTACTAATTGAAAAACGTTCTTGTGATATTAGGTTTTGCATATGATGAATTGGTGATCCCTTTCACCTTTTCTAAGAGAATTTTTAATTTTTTTTTAAAATTGAAAATGGAGTAAATTTTGTGAGTTGGCTCTATATAGAAGGATTTTCTTCATTTGATTACAATAACAGAAGATAGCGTAGCCTATATTATTCCCTTTTCCGGCATAAAAAAATTGTGTTAAGTTCTGTTGCTTAATTATTAATGTATTACTCTTCATTTCAATTTTATCCTTTTTCTATAAATAGAACTGTTTAATTACCATAATAAAAGAGTTAAAGAGAGGTTACAGCAGATAGTTATTTGATTTTCTCTTGTAAATTTCTTTTTATTATAGTGAATTATTGTAAACAGTGATGTAATCTCACATTGAGACGAATATTTATAAATCTTGTATATCTTTATTTCTTTATGTTTATTGATTTCTCCGGGGGAAATAGAATTAGTGTTTCTAATTAGGAACATTACATAAATACGGTGATTGCAAATATAATTTCAACCACACATGTTTGGTTCTGATTTTAATCTCAAGTTAAAATCAACAATTAATTTAAACCATACATTTAATGGGGTCCACAACTTTTCAACCACACATTTCATCGATCTTTATCAAAAAGTATGCAAATGTGCACTGGATGGCCTTCCTAGGGCCTAGAGAGCTTTTCAATTCATCCCCTACATATTCCAAAAAAATAAAAAGAAATGGGCTTTCTTAACTGAACAAGTGATGCATTCATTCAAGAAAGTAGTAGTTGCTCTTTGCATCTAATTGAAAGAATCAATGAGACCGAAATGGTTACAAACCAAAAAGTAAATTTAGCAACAAGCAAGTTGAGAAAGGGAAAAACAACCTGCTTCTTTGATGCCTCCAAAGGTTTTTCTTCCACGGGCTGTTCAACCTGAACAGCACCTTCAGCACTACCAGTTTCAGTCTTCTTATTTTTAGAATCCCTGGGCTCGAGATGTTGCATTGATGGTCGGAGCTGCACAACTGAATGAATAGGATTGAGGTGCAACTGCATGAAAACGAAAGGGAGTTGTAAGAGCTTAAAGTCAGTCAGACATGGAAAGGAAATTCAACAGCGGATTATTGCTGTACAGATAGAATTAGAAATGGAAATGAAGTGAGTAAGAGATCATAGATCATAGAACGTGCCTTATTTCCTCTTAGAACCCCAACAGCATACCCACTTGTGACTTGTGCGAGGTGGTTTCCACGATGAAGCAAGAATCTACCAAGAGATTACAAACAAAAAGATGATGCATATTTTTCCTCCTTTAATAAAGCAACGAGTAACATAGCTAATTCTCTGAATTACAAAAAGATAGAACAGAAAACAATTGGGCTTAAGCATTCTTCAACAAACTTTGATGTAAAAGTAAATGTACCATCAATAAAACCCTCTAATCTACTAGCCATGATGACATTCAGAAGTTGATTTTTCCACCGAGGATAATTGTTTTTATCAAGCTTAATATCATTGGCGGAGCCACGCAGTTGTCATTGTCGGATAAGAAATTATGATACAATTTATTTTAAAAATAATATATTAATGAAAGTAAATCAATACATTACTATAACCGCTGCCAACACATTTTCATACATTAAAAACCTCATATAATTACATCATTATCAATATTGTCAAATACATCGTTCTCAATATATGCCATCAAAGTGTCACTCAACAATTGATCTTCTTTCCAATTACACAATTGATTCTTGACAATCTTCACGAAATGCGTCTGCTATCTGAAAGAATGAATATCAATGTTACAAGCTAGTAAACTAATGGGTACACCTCCATTTTCGTCACAACCAATTTTTCTGCAAGATCACTAATATCTCATAACCCTTTAAAATCTCGTGTGTATATCAATAATATATGTCTAAATTTGCTAATCAAGTGCCAGATCTCTACTGGTTTAAAATCTTAGGAATATTACTTATACAATTGAATTTACTTGTCCTTATCGAAAGCAAAAAATGAATTATACGGACACAAACATGTAATACAAAGGAGTAAGTCGCTATTTACTTCGAAAAAAGATCATTCGACTCTTGAAGTTACATATCTATGACAACTGGTAAGTGTGATTTTACACTTATGCAAACCACCAAAAGTCAATGTTTGGGAGTAATTTTATGAACTAGATAGTTAATTTTTGTATTTATTGATTATTTTCAGAGAAAAATCAGTATTGAACAATAAAGAATAAAAAGGGATGATATTTGATCAAGAAAGATGGAAGTTGGATGGAATCTGGAATCAAAGACCAAGATATCAAATTTGGACATTGAAGGATCGCCCATGCAATTAATGGAGGACTTAGGCTAAACAATTGAATTATTCCGAGGATTGAATCGAACTGGAAGTGAAAATGTGATTGTTGTGATTTTATGTAAACATGATTTTATAGTAAAAAATATGAAAAGCTGGAATAATAGAGAATCAATGCCCAAACATAGAACCTTATGGGTGAGTAATTCCTAGAATAACATCAAGAGGCTCATAAAATAGAGCCATCCTTAGCCCCTATTTGGTCCCAATTTTTTATAACTCATTTTCAACCACACATTTTATGAAACTCGTAATTTTTATTAACTTTTCAATCACACATTTCATCAACTTTTATGAAAATCTACTAAATCCAAACCAAAAGGAGGTTAATTTCAATACAAGCCCAAAATTTATTTGATATTTCATTTTAGTATAACAGGAACAAGATGAGAACGTGAAAGAGATGGATAAATTCTTTTTCATTATTACCTTCAGAATTTCCTCGATGTCTAATTCCTCCTCGATCATTGCTATCAACTGTGCTTCAGTATCACCGAATGTGCCAGAGATTGTGACTTCAAGCTCTTCATTCCCCATCTCCTTTTGTTCTACCTCAATTTTCTTAGCAGATTCATTGGCAGTTTCACTACACTCATTTAACTCAATCTTCTGTAACGTTGGAATATCACCTAAACTGGAAGGGATCATCTTTAGATTCTCGCAATATTCCAATCCTAATCGTTGAAGTCTTGGGAAATTATCACTTGAGGCATTCCATTCTGCAATTTTTACATGACAAAGTTTCAAGTGTTTAAGCTGTGGGAATTCACCTTCACTTGCGTCCCATTGTTCTCCCTCAAAGGCAACATACTCTAATTTGAGAACCTCAAGGTTAGGCAATCTTCCAATTATCTCCATTTGTTTTCGAGACCCTTCTACACAAGCTAGTTTCAATTTTTTCAGATTTAAGGGCAAATTGATCAAACTGGAAGGAAAATAAAATAGCTTCAGTGATTCGAGCTGATTAAGAAAGTCAAAGGAGCAATTTGATGAATTTTTAACACCGACTTTCAGTCTGCGAAGGTTGGGTGAACTTCTCAAACCCATTTCAAGATGATTAAGGAAGTTGAAGGAGGGACTAAGGAAGTCGAAGTAGGGATTAAATGAAATTCTTCCAAACATGACTTTCAGTCTGCGAACGTTGGGCCAACTTCTCAAAATTTTCTCATCCATTTCTCTGGAAATTGAGAGCACAGAAATACTTTGTAGGTTATTATTTATTTGCAAGCTCTCACTGTTAGTTGCTAGCTGACGACTAGATTCACTGAAGTATGCACCGCCCTTGAACTCCATGTGCCTCAAACTCACCATATTAAGAAGGATCTCAGGTATTTCAACTTCACGAAGATTGTACACAAAAAGACATTCTAATTTGTGGAAGCTTTCCATTGGTGGCAGTGTACATGAAATTGCCAAGTACCTCAAGTGAATCAGATGTTCAAATCCTATTGGACAATCAAATAGTAACCTTCCCCTGAAGACCCTAAGAACTTTGTAGTCGCATGAGATTAATGAGTTAAAACTCTCAAAATCAAAATCACATAGAAGAGAGCGTACGTGTAGGCCAAAAGGTAGTGAACTTGGAAATTCTACACAGTTGATACTCAGATAATGGTGCTTCTGATGCGTTGATAATTGACTGAATAACCGTTGTTCATCATCATCACTACTGGTAATAAAACAACATAATCACATCATTGTTATGACCATCAAATATAATAACCCTTCTTAGTAAGCTAAAATAAAAAATGGATGGAAAGGAAAGGAAAGGAAAGGAAAAGAAAAAGAAGAGAAACAATGAGCTTACTCTCCAATCAACTTCAAAAAGTTATTTTCTTCGGCTATTCTCAAGCACATTTCACGCCATAGATCATGATTCTTGCATGTTTTGACTCCTCCATCAGATCTTCTTTGAGCAACAAGTACTAGGCTCCTATCAATCAGTTTCATTAGATATTCTAGTGCCACATCCTCTATGTTCTTCTGTTCTTCCTTCTTTATAAATCCTTCGGCAACCCACAGAGATATCAACTCCCGTACAGGGATCCCCACATCTTCTTTGAATGCTCCGAAGTAAAGAAAACATGGTTTCAAATGCATTGGTAAATGATTGTAGCTAAGTTGCAATATTTGGATGCACTTCTCTGGTATTTCGGATATATGTGAACTTAAATTTCTTGCAATTTTTTCCCACAAGTGTTTTTTCTTCTCCACATTTGCAAGAACTCCAGCTATCACGACCACTGCAAGTGGTAGGCCATGACAGTTTTTTGCAATTAGCTTGCCAATGTCTAGCAATTCTTGAGGACATTTTTTATCTTGGAACACTTTCTCTTGTAATATTTCCCAACATTCAACTTCCGATAGAAAAGGAAGTTCCTTTACGACACTACGAGTTGAAGCTTTCAAACCCACTTCTTTATTTTGAGTAGTGAACAAGATTCTGCTTCCAATTCCGTCATCTGGAAAACATCTTTTCAAATCAGTCCACACATTGACATCCCATATATCATCTATCACGATGAGGTATCGCCTTCCTTTCAAGTTTTTGTAAAGATCTTCAACCAAGCTTTCTTCCTCCATATTCATGTACGTGTCCCTCTTACTGTTACTCATTGTGCTCAAAATTTCAATCAACACATTTTTCTTATTATATATTTGGGAAACAACACACCAGGCACGCTTGTAAAAATGGTATAAAACAGAGGGATCCTTATATAATTTATTTGCCAAGGTCGTCTTACCAAGTCCAGGCATCCCAAAGATGGAAATAATTTGCAGCTGGTGTGTTCCTCTAGTAAGTTGTTCTGCAATTTCAATTGCTACATTGCCAAATCCCACAACAATATCTTCCAAAATGGGATGTTCTTTTGACTGTGACTCTACGTGTTCATGTAGATGTTTTGAAACATTTGACATTCTAGCTACATCAATATTGTTCTTCACTTCTTTGACAGCCATCATAATAAGCTGAGTCTTCTCAATGAGTTGAGGGAGCCGGAGAGTGATATACCAAATGTGAGGAGATGCGTTGATAACATATTCAACTTCATATGCTATGTCTCTGCTCCGTACCACAAGTTCTTCATGTTCTGCTTCGTGCTGCAATGCTATATCTGTGATGGATGATCCCAATAACATTAGCTCCTCGTGGAGCATTACAATTTGATAATTCACAGCAACAATCGAGTCAGACTTGTTATTTATTAGATCCATGAGATCTTCGAGGACGGAATCAATAATGAAGAGTGAAACCACACCAATCTTTGGAGCCATATCACTTGGCATCTTTGAGACTGTGATGCAGTGCTCCTTGATCTTTGTTTTCAAGGTCTCAAACTTTGCTAACAAATCAGAAAGAGCAAGATCCAAGATTCCTGTCTCCATATCTTGATCATTCTTGGTGAAAATGAAGAGATCTAATAAACTTCTTGCTTCTAGGAGCCGAGCTATGATATCCATCATTGCCTTCTTTTTCTGTTTTTTTCTTCTCAATATTCCCAATATTCCCTTCACCTTAGTGGATCGCAATGGTAAGCGGATAAAGTTAGAATGAAATAGACTTCGTACCTCATTAACGACAACTTCCAAATCCTGCGTTCCAGTAGAGGCTTTTTTCACATTACTGATCAGAATGAACACAAAAATGGCCAAAAGGAAGGAATGCAAGAAACTTCCCACCTCATTGACTACATCTTCAATATCTATCAATATAGTCTTGGTGGGCTGCAAATGCATTGCTGTATCGCCAAGAAAACTGATAAGAAATTCAAGCTCTGTCCGGAGGTTTTGGAACGAACCCTTTACACGAGCAATCGAATCTTCCTTAAAATGTAGGATGACTTCTACCATTATGATGAGAAAGTTGATGAAGACCGCAACAACTTCATTAGAATTGAGAGTAGGAGTCATATTGGAAACTGTAAAGAACACCTTAAGCTCTTGCTCAAGTGACGCTAATTTTTGGAAAGATTGTCTGATTTCTTTAATATCTCTGACTTCTTCAATATCTCGAAGCCCACGTAACATATGAGTTATATGTCTATGTGAGGAGGAGACACGTGATATATGCTTGATCACAATTTGAAGGAGATCTCTAGGATGAGTGAGTGAGAAATCCATTGCAAGGAAAGGAAAGGATGGTCGAATTGCAGGGAAAAAGAAAGAAAGTGAAAGTGAACGTTGTCTGCCCTCTAAATTTTTGTTTAAAGCATGATAGACGCTACCACTGAAGCAAAAACAGAAAATTTATAGCTTTGAAGCCATGGAAATGGAGGTTGTAGATCTGAAAATGGAATGAAAACCAGGAAAAGGGAAGGATATGTAAACGGATGAAGAAAGAAGACTAGTAATTGTAATCATTGAGGAGAGAAGACAAGTAAAGTAGTCATTGAGGAGAGAGTGTTGTAAAGTAGTCATATGAAGTATAGTGATTTGACAAAAATTGTGGACAATATTTGATGCGGTCAATTTTGGACAATTGACTTAAAAAATAAGTTTTGAAATTTTTTGAAATAAATGAATGTGATGATATTAAGAGACTGTTTGGTAGAAATTTTAATCCAATTAAAATTGAAAATATAGTCGTTATTGGGTCTCACTCGTCTAATAAAAGTCTACAATAACGACTAATTTTTCAATTTTAATATGATTTCAATCTCTAACAAACACACTTTAAATCATAATTGTCAACAAATATTGTCAATCATCATTGTACATATAGCATAATTGTATTTAGGTATGTTGGATGGGAATTGAAAATTTAAATTTTTATCAAAGTCAAAATCAACAATTCATTTAAATCACGTATTTTATGATATGCATAACTTTTTAATCACATATTGCATCAATTTTTATTAAAATTTACTAAAATTTTAATTCTAACATGTTAGGTCACGTTTCTCTTTTCCTAATTTTTGCAAATATAGACTATTGATATGTCAATTAAAGTTAATTATATTATGCATACAATTCAATGAAACTTGAAATAAACTTTATGGGTCTTATTATTTGTTTATAATTTATTAACATGTCATTTGTATGTAAGTTCTAAGAAATTTCCATTTTTCTTTTCTAAATTAAATCTATGTAAGTTAA
>CAIGRT010200370.1:0-10288 GCA_903798405.1 Fraxinus platypoda | reverse complement strand
AAAACATTTTCTAGGAAAATCTTTTTCCTGTAAAACATTTTTTTTCCACCCATTTTCCACCATTGCAATCAAACGGACCCTAATAGACAATTACCATGAAAAACGAAACCAAACGGATACCAAATTTTCAACATTTTCTAGATGGAAAATTATATCAATCAAATACAATTAATTACAATTCTCAGTAAAACAAATTCTAAGCAATTCAATTCCGTGTAATTCATTTTCTTCTCACCCAAATTCCACACTTGCAATCAAACGGACCCTAAATTTTAATATAAGTCAAAGTTAACCATCAACGTTAACTATATATTTTATAGAATTCACAACTTTTTAACCACATATTTCATTAATTTTTATCAAAATTTTCTAAAAATTTGATTTCCCCATAAAAATGGGTTAAATTTGCACAATTCACCTAACAAAATAGTCTCGATTGGAAAATTTTTGATATGAAACTCCATTTTGTGTAACTTTTATTCAAATTCAATTTCACAATGTTTCTGAGTTATTTATAAACGGTTTAATTTATAAATAAATAAAAATAAGTGATTAAAAAGTGAATCGTACTTATAGATCATACGAAGATAATAAATAAACTGTAGCCAAACAAGAAATAAATCTCAAACTCGTGAATTTTCTCGGAATTGAGCTAAAAACTTGAACTATAAACATTTACATACTTGGATACTATATTAAGCCCCAGTTTGGCAATCATTATCTGGGGAAAATAATGGTTTGAATGGTGATTTTTAGGATAATGTGTGATTAAAATGTGGGAAACATATTGAATATACGTGCAAAATGTTTTATTTTGTGAATGTATCATGTATGGTTGAAAATGAGTATATAGTAAAAATAGTTATTAAAAAATGGTGGTCAAACGAGGGCTAAGTTAAATCTTTAAAAAGTAAAGTTAATATATGTATATACATATGGATAAAAACTTCTTACTCGTGGTAAGGAGAATCGTAAGTAAGATAAAAATTTCTCACTACTGACGTGGTAAGGAAAATTATAAGTATGATTCTCTGAATGTATAACTGTTGAAAAGAACTATAAGTAACATTCTTTTACCACATTAACAGTGAAAAGTTTTTATCATATTCACTGTAAGTAGGAGATCGGACTGTATATATCATATCCCATGTTAATAACACGTTACACTCAAAATCGAGTTAAACTCGTTACATTTAATTTCATCTCCTTTTACCATACCAAAACAAATTCGAGATATTAACAGAGTAAACTCGTTGCATTTAATTTCATCTCCTTTTTGAGCGAGATAACAAGTCCGAGAAATTAGCATTGAGTTAAACTCATTGCATTAGTTTCATCTCCCTGGCTGTAGGGAAATAAAATCCAATGAATCCTACAAAACTTGAATGGCGAAAGCTATTTGTCTAAATCATAAAACTTAAAATCTAAATAGCATACAAAAAATATATACAACATGCACCAAGAAGGAAGAGAATGCTTTTAGCCTTTTATGCACTCGTGGAGTCGTCCAAACTACACCAGAGCACAGTGTCTTGTAGTTCAGTTCAGAAATGTTACTAATATTTTCAAAAAAATGATTTTTATCCAAATCAGATAGGGGCTTTAGATTTTTATTTAGGCTCTGTTTGGTACACATTATTTTTTTCATTCTCATTCTTCTACTCATTTTCAACCACACATTCTTCAATAAAATAATATTTTCCATCACATCCATAACTTTCCCTNAATCTACTATTCGATAATACATTCTTTCAAAAGAATGTGTCCCAAACACACTCTTAATGTATTTCTCATCGGTTGCAAAGGCATAGTTCAATGGGAAATCCAATTTTAACATTCATTTTGGACATATTTTGTTGACATTCCGTGATGTGTAAAAAATCTTGTCGTTATTCAAATCAATGGACAAATTGCTCGTCACATCATAAACAGTCAACAAAATTGTCAGCGCAACAAAACTCTAATTCAATTTAGCATATTCTTCAAGTAAAATGTCCCTATCAGTTTACGACATGTCGTATCAAAATGATATTTTTGATAGAGAACATTGTGTTCAACCTTTTTTTTTTAATAAAAAAATATTCCCAGAAGAGTTCTTGTTCCATTCCTTAAATGTATGTTTGGCAAATCTTAAATTATAATTTAAACTCGTCAAATTCACTTTTTATCTTTAAATTTTTAAATCCATGACTTTGTTACCCACTTTGTATCCACACATTTTTTTGAATCCCTTTCTTAAGTTTTGATTTAAATGCTCCATACAAGCAATAAGTCCTGTTTCGAAGAAAGAGAGTTGGACCAGGGGCGGATCTAGGAAGTTTTTCAGTGCGGCCGATATTAGCAAATGTACAAACAAATAACAACATTATTAAGATGAAGAAAATGCATAATTAAGATTTTGAAAATTCAGATTTCCAAAATTCAAATTCTGAAAATGCAATACCGAAGCATGACATGACTATAGAACCCAAGTTTTGAAATTGGGAGAATAGCGGCACAAACCAAATCGACAGAAGGATTCAAATTGTTTCATTTCAGCAGCATGTTTAATACAATACTGAAGCATACCATAGTTGCAAATATTAAAGTAAAAAGACCTAAATATTCACGCAACTAAAATCAAGTGGCTCATTGAATTAATCTCAATAGAAATAAATAATTTCATATTGATAATTTTAGTCACTGATAAGTGATAATAGTCACGACACTTACTGGGGGTCATTCATTAGTTTCTTCGCTACGCTCAGCTCAAATATACAATTAGGCATTAATGAGGGCAATTATGCAAAAACCCATAAAATGAAACCCAAAATCTTCGAGAAAAATGGAATCTATATCGTCAATTCAAAACATACCTTTGGCTCTTCTTCAAAAAATTCCATAAAATCAACATACACTTTTTCCTTTGATTATTTTGGAGTTCTCAAGGTATAAAAATCGTTCAACAAAAAGAACTTTTCTTCGTTGTTTTCTCCACCGAGTTATTCAAATGCTGTTCACACAATTCACAAAGATTGAATCAAGAAAAATCTTGTCCTTGAATGGGTAGTGAAGGGAATTGCCGAACACGTGTTGGGATTGCTAAGGGCTTGGGAGGTTTCATCTTGTATCTCTTTGGATTCTCTTCATCTTTGAAGTCGGGAAATTGGGAATGAAGAATTTGTTATACGATTGTATTGGGCCCATTTCAATTTTTTTTTCTTGGGCTGTTGGGTGGCCTAAAGTTCAGTGCAGACATCTGCTTGCACTAGGCCTGCACAGGGTCCGCCCCTGAGTTGGACGATGTCTTGTGTGAATTTTTGCATGACAAAGCCATCCAAGCAAGATAAGAGGTCGCATGCATGCACTTGTATCTTTAAATCCTCTTAAATTGCGTTAACAGCGACCACATTTATTCAAATTGTTCCGTGAAAAGGAGATAAATTACATACGGCAAACAACATTAAGGCTCCTTTCATTACAGTCGGTGAAGTAAGAATCTAGAGAAAATTACCCAAAAACAACATACTTATTAACATAGAACTTGTTAAACTACTTTTTTGTCCTCTAAAAACCCTAAGGCTGTGTTTGATTCTTGTTTTGGGCTGTTTGATAGCATTAATTTTCCTAAGAAAATCCTTTCTTGGTCGGCCTCCCACGTGCCACTTTTCCAGGATTTGAAGGAATTGGTTTTCTTGCCTATTTGGTGAGAATTTTTTTTTTTTTCGGTTTTTTTTTTTTTTTTTTGGCAATTGAAAAAAACTCTATCAACAATGGTAATTTTTTTTTTCCTTTAATCGACAATTTTCATGCAAAACAAAGTCAAACGAATGATATTCGGTATAGTAAATTTTAAAATTTATTATTATTATTATTATTATTATTATTTATTTATTTATTATTATTATTATTTTTTTGCAATGGCAACAAATTCTAAACCCAATGGTAGAGAAAATTATCACGTTAATGAACAATTTTCATAAAAAATAAAGTCAAACGGACATCAAATTTTCAACATTTTTCAAGTGGAAAATTATACCAATCAAACACAATTAATTACAATTCTCAGTAAAACAATTTCTAGGCAATTTAATTCCCTGAAATTCATTTTCTTTCCATCCATTTTCCACATTTGTAATCAAACGGACCCTAATTTGCAATAATTATTCATTTAAACTATTTTTTTTGTCTAAAATTTGATCAATTCTTTTGTAGTTTCTCATTTGTTACTTTATTCAGTAAATCGAAAAAGGAATAAACAGTAATAGGATTTCAAACAACAATGGATGAAATTATCGAAGGCAGTTGCTCGAATTTAACTCCAACGCGCAGATGTACAAGTGTGTGTTATATGAGATGACACGTGCGAATACATAAAAACATATGTACCTCTAAGTGAAAAAGCGTTTTGTTTTTTTCCTTCTATTTTAGCGGGATGGCTAGTAATAAATTAGGTAAAGAATTTCCTTTGCTTGTTTCTATATTGTGAGATTTAGGCATTTAGCCTCCATTTGAATACAAATTTATAAATGGTTTATACATTCGATCAATATCAAACATTAATTTCAACTACACATCCATAATCACTACTCATTATTCACTACTATTCCTTTAAACTTTTCCTATTTATAGATTTGCTAAACAAACACTTAATTTATTATTTTTATTGAAAATTGGTAATTATTATTTGAAATGAGTTTTTTGGGGGAAAATAAAATTTGGAATAGTTATTTTTTGGAGAATGCGTGGTTAAAAAGAAGAAGAAAGTTTTTGAATTTACGTGAAAAATATTTTGTCCCTGTTTGATGGTCATTATTGTGGAAAAATGATATTTTGAATAGTAATTTTAAGAATATATTGTTAAAAAGTGAAAATAAAGTTCTAAAATTTACTTGTAAAAATTTTTTTTGTGTAAATGTGTGGTTGAAAAATGAATGAAAATTTAAGAGTTTTATTTTAAAGAGAAATAAACGGGAGCTTAATAATGGCATTTTTGGAAAAGGACCATTTGTGCAAAAAAGTGGTTGGTTAGGAAGCTTTGCGTCAAGATTTCAAAGTTATAGACTATTTGCACATGGGCCTATAGGTTAGGAACCACTTGCCCCAATTTCTCTCCCATCTACAGCGCAGGCCTGTTTTTAAAGTCCATTGATAGAGAGAAACAGGAGGGTGTAAGGGGCTAAGGGTTTCCCTTTGCGCACCAATTTATCTCGCGTTGCAGTGATTTTTACGAGGATCAGTCAGCTTCTTCTTCACCATCACCAAACTTGGAAGGTAGTGTCAGATTTTTGTGTAGAATCGGGCTTTATAAGTTGATTTCGCACTAGAATTTGTTGCACAACCTCGATCTAAAATGCCGTCCAGTCTTATCGCCATTTCCATCTTCTAGCACCTTAGATTTTTTTTTTTTATGGTAATCTTCCTTACTCAACAGCGATCTCTTGAATTCTTTTATGTGGTTGTTATAGTTTTCTCCTTGCCTTTAGAACAGGCTTAATCGGTAAAAACCCAGGACCAAAACTCCTCACTAGACTCCAGATGGCTCCGCCCTGCTTGTGACTGAGTGATAAATAGATTTAGAGATTGAAGAGGTGTTATGAGTTTTAGCGTGATCATTCATACAAGTGGGCAATTATAGAAGGAAATTTAATTATTGTGAAGGGGGGAAATTTAATTATAGATGTCTGTGGTAGGAGGTAAATGTTGACTGCGGTTGGTTTGGACTTTGCCTAAGTAATGTAAAATTATTGTGAAGGGGGTAAAAGTCATGTATGTAGTGTTGCCTGGCTCTTGAAAATTTATGATATGTGTCAAGTTAGTTTGAAATTTTTTTAGGTTACTAAATTGCTGAATGATATAAGGAATAGGATAATGATTTCTATGTCCTACTAACTCAATGGCAAAATTTCAGGTTAGCTACAATTAGAAAAGTTGGAGGCCAATGCTAGGGTGAATGTGAAGGTGTTTTCCTTTTCTCTTTCTCACTATAGAAAAGAAATTCATTAAGAGAGAGAGAGAGAATGAGGTACATTACTAGAGAACAAGCAGACTTTAGTTACAATTGGAAAATTATTCATATCAGATCACTCGTGTTCTTGCGTTTTCTCTCAATTTGCATGGCAACCAAACATAAAATTTGATTTTCTTTGTTGTTATATAAAATTCTAATTTATAGTATTCCACAGGACTGGGTTCTAAAGTGATGCTCCGATCCGATAGGAATCCGAGGGCTGATAATTGTTGTTGTTCTCCCTGCTTCTGCTGCTATCTGTATCTGCATCTGTATTTGGTCGCCCAATAGAGATGACCAATTCGCAAAATGTTGAGCTGGAGGCAGCCAAGTTTCTGCATAAACTTATACAAGAGTCTAAAGATGAGCCTACCAAATTAGCTACAAAGCTTTATGTGGTGCGTGAGATTTTCTTTTATGATATTCGTAGTTACTTTTCTGTGTAGTTTTTGGCCTGTGATGCTTATATGCCGTTCTACGTTTATTACATGGGAATAAACAGATTTTGCAGCATATGCGATCTAGTGGGAAAGAAAATTCAATGCCATATCAAGTAATATCAAGGTAAAACATCTCCAGCTCCGATGATTTCTGAACTACCATGCTTTCAAGCTGCATATGGGTGCATTAAATTTTGCCTACTGGATTAAATTTTTAAAAAAAGCCGATAAAGATTACGACCATACTATAAAAATTTTATTGTGTTCTCTACTCGCACAATTAACATTTTTAGATAGAATAAGGTTCACCCACAGAGTCTTTGAACTATGATATTTGATCTAAAAAATAGCTGATCAGCTTATTGTTTGATTTGTTTCTTATCCCGTTTCTTTCAATTGTTTTTTGACACACTGTTTCATGCAATCTTTCTTTACTCTCTGTTTATAGTTTAATATATATATATTTTTTATGTTTTTATCATATAAGGGCCATGGAGACTGTTATTAAACAGCACAATCTTGATATTGAAGCTTTAATGTCATCACGCCTTCCTCTGGCTGGTGGAACACAAGTTGGAGACTCTACATCTTTGCAATTAGCTGGTAAAATACCTCTCTCTGACCACTCACACACAAAAGAGGAAAGATTTGAGGGAGAGTCTGCTCACACACCTGAACAACAAAAGCAGTATTTTATTTGAAGCTATGGACTTATTTCAGAGGATAAAAATATACAACACAAAAGGAAAGTGAAGTGAAAGAGAGTTGAACAAGCAATTTCCATTTCAACCAAATGAAGTTAGAAGTCTGGGCCATTGCATTGAGGAAATCTAGAAGTATCTTGTTTTGGCCCTGTTGGTTCTATCTTTATATATACCCTTGTTATGTTTCAGACGTGCCTCATGGAGGCTCTCTTTTAACAATGCATTGTTCTTAGAGAGGTGCGGGATTATTGTTCAAGTGTCTAGTGTTAAACACCATGGTTTATTCCTATGATAAAATTCAACAACACAAGTATTGATGCCATAACTCTTGTGAATTGAGAAGAAAAATAATTGTTCACTATTAATGATAAACAAAATTATTGCTGGCTCAATGAAAAATTTGAAAGAGCTGTATCTCATTTCTTATTGTTTCAAAGAAAAAACAATGTACAAGAAATTACATTGAGCTATTAGGTCTCCTATCTTTTTTTGGGGATCTGGGGTGGGGGGGTCTTGGATGGTTCAGCATTCTTCTTTATGGATATGATAGGAGTTTCTAGCCTAGAGGATCTCTTGCTTTATCATGTATTTTTGTCTGAGAAGGTGGTATTGGTATTTCAGGTGCAGCTCCCGGTTCTTATCCACCATCAGAATCGTCGGGTCCAATGAATTTTGGTAGC
The DNA here is from genome assembly GCA_903798405.1 of Fraxinus platypoda. NCBI lineage: Eukaryota > Viridiplantae > Streptophyta > Magnoliopsida > Lamiales > Oleaceae > Fraxinus > Fraxinus platypoda. The sequence goes on along the minus strand of CAIGRT010200370.1, from coordinate 2,475 downwards.
TCCTCATATGATAATCATGATTTTGCTGCAAAGGTTAGCAAGGATAGAAGCATGGAAGTGTTTCCAGCCATGCCTTCATCTGATCTTTCAGCTGGTAAAAGTGTAGCTGGAAAGCCATCGGATCACGGGGGAACTAGTACACTGGTTAATTCAAATAAGATAATTCAGGTACTTTCTTACCACAACACTCTGGGCACTTCACCTTCATTTTTCTACTATCTTCTGTGATTATTTTAGTGCACCATTTTGAGTCACATTTCTTCCATTTATCTTTGTGATTTCATCTGCTTTACCATCTTGAAGTTCCTGGATGGAGAGAGATTAAATGACTGATGGAGCCTATTTTAATTTGGTCATCCAATTTCTAAACTGGAAGTCAGCCACTTATTCTATCTTTTGTTCCCCGTGTCCAATCTGTTTTAATCATAATGTTGATGGTGCATTGATTAACTTTAACTCTTAGATTTTGGAAGTTGGAGGATGTATTGTATCAGTTAGTTTTTCATTGAAATTGTAAAATTTTAGAATAACTATGAAATAATAATATTGGGATGGAAGGTATTATTCTCTAACAATCACGATAATGTCCTTATGAGTTGAAATATACTAAGCTCCTGTTTGACCCCCATTAAAATTTTAATACATTTTTGCTCTCTTTTTTAGCCACGCATTCTCCAATAAAATAATATTACACGTAAATCAAAAACTTTTCCTTCTTTTTTAACCGCATATTCTCCCAAAAATTACTTTTTCAAAATACATTATTTCAAAAAATCTCATTATAATGGTGGCCAAACAAGAGGGCTAATTGTTTCTCATCGTATAGAATATGATCAGTCTTTTATGTTCCATACATACTATAGATGGAAAACATAGAAGGAAAGTATTGTCTTCAAAGTTGCAGCCATAGTGCAAGCCCAAGGTACATGGTTGCTTCCAGCAACGTGTCATGTCCATTTGCACATGCAAGCGATATCAAAGTTTTGCAACTGAACTCATCACCTTGCTATGGTCCACTCGATGAGTATCTCTGCAATGTACGTTCTAAATTGTAAACAGAAGGCATTACTTCCTACCGTTGAATGTGTGTTGTCAACTGTGTAATCAATATGGAAAACATAAAAGGAAAGTATTGTCTTCAAAGTTGCAGACATAGTGCGAGCCCAAGGTGCATGGGTGCTTCAAGCAACGTGTCATGTCCATTTGCACATGTAAGCGATATCAAAGTTTTGCAACTGAAGTCATCACGGTGAAATGGTAGAGTTTGATCTTACTCTATACAATACCAAAAACGAAAATCTGTAATTGTTGTAGAGTTTAGTGTTCAAATTGCAGCTTTAGTAAGCTGGAATTCTTAAAAACCCAAAGCGGCATTAAATCAATTAGAACGGTGAATCATCATCTAACAAAGAATATGAAGCCATGCAGCTATTTTACAACCGTGTAGAAATAAAAACTAAGAAATAAATGAATTCATACTACTATATAGCTCACTAATCCGGAAAGGTTTTGGTTATACATTTGTTCTTTACCCACATAAGTTGGAACTCATTGGGTCTGTGGTAGTACAAGGCATATCATTATTTGAAAAAGAGAAGTAGATTTTTTGCTACTGCATAGATATATAAAATATGATGTCTTCTAAAGAATAGACAAATGTAGGATATTTATTTGTTTTCTTTTCCCAGTGTACTAATTTCCAAATATTTTCCTTTTTTAATCTCAGGAGTTATAGCTGATATTGGGAACATTAATGACTAGTTTGATGTCGTTCACCAATCAAGTTTTCAAAATCCTTTTTTTTAATTTTGTTAGTTGGCTTGAATAATATTGTAGACATATCTTGAAGTCTATCAGAGCTGTTTCATACTGAGCCCCCAAAAGGAAAGTCATTTAGTCAACTAAATAGTTTTCAAACAATTAATTCTTGGAGTGTATATGAGATTTTACGAAGACATGAAAGTAATAAGAAACTTCCTTATTAGTACTTCATTTGAACTATTTTTGTCATTTGGAAAAACTTTGTCATTTGGAAAAACTTCATAAAAACATTAAAATTCATGCTTTGAAAGATCATGACATGGACTTTGACCAGCCAAACGAGGAATCTTCTTCTGATAGAGGTATAGTCCATTGTTCTTGTTTCAGTGGGTAACCTTCAAAGTTTTATTTTCGTTATCTGTTCCTCATCCTTGAGTGGGTTTCAGTTGTGCTACTTATTTAAGCTCTAAGAGCTGTTAATTGCATTTTCCCTGTCTGGACATGCAAGATCTCCCATTATGTAAACATGGTGGTTAAGCTACATACTGCCATGATAGAGTTTGATAAGAAAATAACCATAAGATGGTTGCCTTTCCGATTTAAATTGATAATACACTTTCTGTGTATTGTGCACAAGGTTTAAAAATGTGAAACTAAGTACTAAGTCGGTTTTTCTTTATGAGGTGAGGCGAGGCGAGGCGTAAGCCTCACAAA
>CAIGRT010200346.1:8485-34557 GCA_903798405.1 Fraxinus platypoda | reverse complement strand
TTCGATTTTCACAGTTCGAATTGCCGTCCCTAGTCTGAATATGACTCTCCTTCAAATGTACTCCATCCCCATCTCCATCCTTTCCAAATTCCCAATGATTGTTACTCTTCAGAAACTTCATTCCAACAAACCTCGTTTCTTTATTCTCACATTTATTCAACAAGCAGTCACATTTATTCACACTGCATTCCAATCCCCAAGCTGAATTGAGAAATGGTAGAAACCTTTTTCGAGTTGTCGGCGTGGGAGTTTAAATTGAAAATTAAATTGAACCCATGTTGTCACCTTCTAGCCATATAACGAAGATTAAACTGAAAACATCTTACCCATGTTGTCGCCGGCGTCGCAGTTGTCGGCGTCGCAGTTGCCGGCTTCCCTTTCATCTCCGTCTCCGTAACAGAAAGCGTCAAACTAAAAAGGGGGGAACAATAACGGGTTCGTCGACGTGTAGTTGCCGTCGTCCAAGTCGTCGGCGACGTGCTACTCCATTTTCGCAGGGAGCTTTTTCAGAGCGGAGGAGGAGGAGGCGAATGGAAATGACGGGAGTTTCTAAGAAAATGGCGCCTTTTAATTGGTTTTTTTTTTTATTTGCTGGGTTGAATATTCAAAGAGTAGCCACGTCAGTAGGAAGTAATCCATGTAGTAGTTCGTGGAGTACGTCTAGCACTACCCTTATTATTATAATGATGGATCATCGATGATGTAGCAATTTATGTGGAATAATAGGATATGACATCCAATTTTCATGAGAGATGAAAATTGAACTATCATATTCCATTATTTCACATAATTTGTCGCATCACAAATAATTCATCATTATAATAATAGATAGCATTATTCGTTTTTTAAGCACACTCAAACAACTCTTATTAACTTAATGGCATGTAATTAAAAGGGGAGGAAAAAAAAGAGTAATGTTATTCATCCCCAGCTAAAAAAAAAAAAAAGCCTGTTGAACGAGATTGCCACGTAGACACATTCACTTCGGTGACTAGACTTTCAACAGCCAGGCGTCTGTTTCTCTCTCTTTCTATCATTACGCCACTTCACAACAAACAAAATACATCTCCTTTCCCTCCACTCATCTCAATCATCACACTTCTCCCTCTAGGGTTCCAGATTCTAAAACCGCTTCTCCTTTCTTCTTTTCGAATAATGAGAACGTTTACTTGATTCGAATATCGGATTCGGATCGGATTTACTTTTTCAACCTGATTATCTAATACTTCTACAAATTTTCTTAATTTTTTTTTTCTAATTATTGGATGATTGTGAAATAAAGTTACTCATGTAATAATGGTGGCCGATCTGTGTTTCGAGACGTATCAAATGCTTTGAATGTAAGAGCTCGATCAATGTTTTGTTTTATTAATTGTTTTTATTTGATTTACTATGAAGTGTATGAGAATGGAAAGAAATCAGACAAGTTCAATTGGCGTTATGGAATTCAAATGTTTGGTTGCTTAACTTTTTTGAACTTGTGATTAAATGAAGGCAAAGTGATGAAAGTGCGAACCTAGCTCTTTGTGCTTCCCATGTATAAAAAATTTAATAAAGAGAGAGAAGTTCGAAATGATGTAAAATGGCTATTTCTTTAATGGATTAATAATTGTGGAAGCTGAAGATGTGAGTTTTTCTTACTATTATTATACTTACCAAAATCAAGGGCAAAAAGTTTTCAATTATGTAGGTGTAAAAGAAGGAGTTTGCCAGTGTATAGTTTTCTTAAATACTGAATTAAAAGATATTAACTTTATCTGTACACTGTATTTGGTATGCTTAAACAAGAGAAAAAAGAAGCTGGTGATAATTGTAGAATAAAGACATTTTTCACTTGGTCACCCTGTTTTTGTTATTCGTTGTTGTTCTTGTTAACTCAGCATTTGAGAATGATGGATCTTAGCTCATCATATGCATAGAGTGAGGATAACGTTGATCCTAATTTCTTCTTCATTTTTGTGCATTTCATTAGATTTTAAATTGAGATCAAGACAGTTGCTTTAGATGTTATGCAACAGATTTTTGAGGTTTGGGAGTCTTCGAGCAGGGTTTATCACTAGACACACCGAGTTAAGGCAGTTAAGCTATATCTGGAGAGGCTTGAATCCACCTCAGTGCTCAGCTTATTTGTGGGATTGCAAGTCAAAAATAGCAAGAAAGATGATGGTGGATTCTGGTGCAACTGCTAAGGGAGGACCTGTTATTGATATTTTACCTGAGAAGGATGATGATGGAGGATATGCTAGTGGAGGATGGAAGAGGTGATTAAATTGCAGTAGTTTATGGTTATGCATCTATGTTCGATGTTTGCAATTACATTATTAGTAGTGTTACTCACAAAACTCTTGCATCATAGTATTTATTTTTGTATGTGGTGACTAAGTTTAGTTGACGTTAATTATGGATAGGATTGGTTGCAAGCTTTTGAGCGCCAGTCAATAGGGTATTCGTTTTCAGTATTATCTATAAAAGAATCAGGTGGCACGACTTCATTACACATGGATCATCTAATAATGTTTTTTTTCCTTGATGAAATCTGGTTCTATTTCATTTTCTGTCCCTTAATTTGTTTCCTGGGAGGTCTGGGAGGATTTGTGTGAATAATCTTTATTATAAAACTGGAAAATACTTCTGGGATGCCCACATGCTGATACATATGCTGGTGGTTCGGAATAACATTAGTCACGAGCCTTTATTGTATTATATTCTGGAAAAGGACTCATCACATGCTATTTACCCAGTGTTGGGAGGAAGAGAACGAGGATGAAAGACACTTGAGAGCAAACTGTAGGTAGGGACAAAATGAAGTAGTCCCACCTATATAGTATAGAAAGACACAGAAATTTAATAGAGATACACATTTTTCTGCTAAGGTTTTGGATTTGTCCCAAATAAGAGCTTGTTTGGTAGAGATTAAAATCATATTAAAATTGAAAAATTAGTCGTTATTGTTAACTTTTATTAGACGAGTGAGACCCAATAACGGCTATATTTTCAATTTTAATTGGATTAAAATTGCTCCCAAACAAGCTCTAAATGTACATGTAGCATTTATTATAGCTTATTATTGCCTAAAGTCCTAGTATTGGTAAACTAGGGTTTGAGTTTGTGGTACTTTAGCTTGTGATGTTGAAGCGGGTTATGGTCTGTGCCATATCTGGGTCTTGGGACAGTGCTTCTGATGTGCTTTACTAAACATTGAATAACAAAAATGAACATCTGTTGGATATATACTCACACAGGACATCTGGGTATATTTGCTAAAATTTTGATTTCCAGGAAACTGGAATATTTAATTATCATATCTTTATATGACAACATGTTTCTTTGAGTAATATCTTTTGTGAATTGCTGGAGGAAAGAGAAAGTGTTCAGACTGTTATCAGGAAGTGAATATCACATCCATCTTCTACCTCTCCTGCTGAATATGTGTAATATACACAGTGTTAATGCCATGTTAACTGGCTCATTATGTCATGCTATGCATAGTTGGAAGATATGGACATAATCTATGGTGTTTCTGTTCTGCCGAATGGAAATATGTTCAATGTTATTGAGACTTTTCTCCCTTCTTTCCTGCTGATATGAACATTTATATCACATGCTTATATTTCTTTGGAATCTCACTTACTCTTGGATTCTTTCCTATTTGGCAGTGAAGATGGAAGATTGAGCTGTGGATATTCCAGTTTTAGAGGGAAGAGGGCTAGTATGGAGGATTTTTATGACATTAAGACTTCAAAGATTGATGGGCAAACAGTCTGTCTCTTTGGAATATTTGACGGTTAGATGTTCTCTAATTACCTTTCACCTTGAAGCTTGAGTTGTGGATATAAAAATGCATTATCTGCTAGTGGCCAAATTCAAGTAAAGATCGGCTATCTAAACTGTCTTCTTGTACAATTTACTGCATGCATGAAAGAAAGGTCATAGTTTTGACCTGGGTAAAACTTAATGGTGCGAATAAATTGCCTACTATCTCAAAGGAAAATCCAATTCCACCCTCAATTGGTGCTGTCAATAATTTGGCAGAAGTTTCTAATATTTGTTAGCTAAATTGGTTGTAATTTTTTATTTTCTAACATTGTAGACTCTAAAATCATGTCAAATAAATTTTCAGCTTCTAAATAGCTTGAAAATTTGATTGTCCTTCCCTATTGAATAATTGGAGGTGAGGGGTGATGTTTACATAAAGGTCAAAAGTGGACTTATGGAGCTGAACTTAGATTGGAGTTTTGGACACTTGTAACAATTTAGGACCTCGTACCTGGCAGTTGCCCGAGCGATGGACCTGATAACTATGACTATTACTAAACATTGTTCATCTAGTTTTATCTCATTAGACAGATGTCACTGAAAAATGATCAAAATTAACTAATAGTGAAAGATTTTATTCTACTTATGTTGGAGGATCAGATGGTCATTTTCAAGCTTAACGCTTCATCAAATATCCTGCTTCCTCTATTAAAAATGCTTGGCATGGGCATTCGACTTAATTATGAATAGAAATTAAAGCATTGTCTTACTTTTCTGACAAGAATGATTTGTGATGACAGGTCATGGTGGTTCACGTGCAGCAGAGTATTTGAAGAAACATCTCTTTGAGAATCTCATGAAGCATCCAGAATTTATTACAAACACCAAATTGGCAATAAGTGAGTTGAAATGAATTTATTCTCATTTCTATATATCACTTCTTACACACCAGTTCATCTGGGACGGCAATAGAATCAACTTCAGTCTTCACCTCTCCCCATCCTACTGGGGACTGCATTACATCTACAATATGGAGTAGTCTGGTTTTGCAGACGAGATAAAAATTTAAACCTGATTACTTTTGGGGCTCGTTTAGGGATTCACTACATGCGGGTGTCCTGATCTTGCCCCAGTTTCATACAGAATAATTAACATCTTTAATAGCACAAACCAACCTGCCTTGCTCCTGTGGGGACAGTATCAGGAGCTATATAGTTACCTTGAGAAGGTTTCGGAATGTCCATCCTGCACTCACAGTTGCCATACCTATTACTAACCTGGCCCTAACTTTTCTTTGCTTTCTGTGCTGCGGAACAATTGTCCTTGCTTGCATGGTTTAAGCAATAAATGATCAACTGGCTTTCCATATTGGTCATACACAGGCTCTCATTTTAATTAGTAATTAAACTCAATAACTTTTGTAAAACCACAGGTGAAATATATCAGCAGACCGACAGAGATTTTTTGGAGTCTGAGAAAGATACTTTCCGAGATGACGGTTCAACAGCTTCAACAGCAGTTCTCGTTGGTAATCACCTATATGTCGCTAATGTTGGAGATTCACGGACTATAATATCAAAGGATGGCAAAGGTACTTTTCTTGTATTGTAATTTTGTTTTCCTTTTCTAGACAGTATACTTTCTTATCATATCTTGCCTTCTAACCATTTACCATCCTATAGATACTGTAAGAAAAGAAGCCTCCAAACATTCTTTGACTGAAAATTATAATTCGAATTATTTTTAGCCCCAATGAGATCGCAGGAAAATGGGATCAACGGACTTTGTTTGGGAGACAATGTGTTTTGTTTTACTAATTTTTGTTAGCAGATACATACTGAAATCAACGATAACAATACTTGCATTGATGTTAGTTAGATCATAAAAGTTTGATTTTCGTACATAGATGTAATGACCGATAAATTTTCCATCCAGATGCTAGACATCCTGGTCCTGTGGGAAAACCGACTGAACATCGTCTTTTTGTCTGTTCAATCAAGTTGTTTTCCTCCATATTCTATTTAAGCCGGCAAGACTTGAGTTTGACATTGGTCGCCTATGCTAACATGTAGTAATTAGTCTTTCTCTTTCCGGCCACTATTGAAATATTTCAGCAGTGTTTGAGGCTTAACATGATTTTTTCAGCATAATGTCTGTTTTCAGTTAAAATTATTTAAAACTGAGAACTTGATTCAGCACTATCAGCTATTCAATGATGAAGAACCCTAAACGTTAATGTTCTCTTAATTAAATGTTTTCAAATCCAAGAACTAATGGATTGTATCTATCTGATTGGATAACAAGCCAACTTCCTTTGAAAAAATCTTCTTCTTTTGAAAAATTTCTACATTTAACTCATCATACAGATCTTGTATGTAATATTTACCATATCTGTATCAGGTTAGTTCTTATATGTATGTTAATGAAGTCAATAAATGTGACGGTGTTCAATTGATAGTTATGATTATTTGCATTGCTAAAATTTGGAGGCCAAAGGTTCTTTTGATTGTAACTTCTGAACTGCACTGCATTTTTTGTGCTTGGCAGCTTTTCCACTCTCGGAGGATCACAAACCAAACAGAAGTGATGAGCGGAAGAGAATTGAAAATGCTGGAGGTGTTGTAATGTGGGCAGGTATGGCCCATCCTGGACATTAATAGTTGTGCTCATTAGATATCTTGCAAATTTAGCAGCACTATTCGTGTGCTATCTTTACAGTAAATGCAAAGAGGTGGTATTATTGATGAAAGGGTATTTTCTCACAAGTTAATTGTCAAATAAATAAAAAAATGTATCTGCACAAGCTTTCTTTGATTCGCACATAATGCAGATGTGAATCTTTTTTCTTTTTCTTTTTCTATATTGTGGTTCATCCTTTTATGTTGGTCGTCATTTAGTATATACAACTGTTGTCAGAATGATTGACCGCCTGGTCTTTGTATGGCAAATGAAGTTTAGATATCTGTCCACGTTGTCAATTTGTGGTCCAATAAAAGGATAATAAATCTCCAAAATAATATATATAAATGTTCGCAAATAGTCCCATTTTGACACCCATCAAAGATTTGTTCCCACCCTGAAGCATTTTACATGAAGCAGTGAAGGAAGACAATAAATTTGTGCTTCCTTCCAAAACATTTTGAAATTGCTTTGTGAGAAGAATAGATTATTGGGTCGTTTGGAAAAATGGTTAATAAAATTGTTTGAGAGGTTTAAGATATTGGACATCAACAGTTGGTTCGAGATATTGGGCACTGGTCTTCCCAACTTGTCATTTTCTGAGTAGATGTTGAGCAAAGCGAAATAAAATCTTTGTGCAAGAACTATAAACTCACATTTGGAAATTGTCTTGGATAAAAATTGTGTGCTTCCAGGTAGCTGATTGACTTTTTATTTATTGCTTTCGTATCAGGCACTTGGAGGGTTGGAGGTGTCTTGGCCATGTCCCGTGCTTTTGGAAATCGCATGCTGAAGCAGTTTGTTGTGGCTGAACCTGAGATTCAGGTAGTCTTATTTATTACTATTTTACTGCTTTTATGTATTTCCAGATGAGTTTCCTTGGTTCTAAAGATTTCTAAGTCAAACTTCAAAGACTTGTATGGTGATGAAAATATTCAGCTAAAATTTCAAGGGGTTTGTAAGCCTTTCTCCAAGGAAGGATTATTAATGAAGCTTGACCAGTAGATGCAACTTTTAAATGATTTCAATTGATCAATATCGACAGATGTAGTTTTCTTGATAACCTCCTTTTCCCCCAATCCCCTCTTCTCCAAACCACCACGAAAATAGAGAGGGGTATGAATATAGTTGATTCTCTTGTAATTAATATGGTAGATTGAAAAGTTATACCTATCAATTATGATATTTCAAATAGCTCCGATCATCAAAATCTTAATTTTCATATAATCTTGTCACACAAATTAATACTATTTCCTTCTTGGTGTATTTTGGTCCTTGTATACGATTATACATGTGATCTAATGTGTGTTAATCCTTAAGATATTTATCAAATTATTTTACAGGATCAAGAGATTGATCAAGAGCTCGAACTTCTTGTGCTTGCAAGTGATGGACTTTGGGATGTTGTGCCCAATGAGGTAATCAGAATATAGACGACTATTATTATTCCTTTTATCATATATCAGGCCTTTTTGAGTTTCTTGGTGCTGTTGGAACTGAACAATATGGTCAATGATATTAATAATTTAAATCATATAGTTATTTAATTTATTTCTGAAAAGGACAAAAACATATTTTCTGGTATTATTAGTCATTGGTGTAGTAGCTGATGCAAGTGTCCCCATATTTATCAGGATGCTATCTCACTTGCACAAATAGAAGACGAACCCAAAGCAGCAGCGCGGAAGTTGACAGAAACAGCTTTCACCCGTGGCAGTGCCGACAATATTACCTGCATCGTAGTGAAGTTTCATAATGACAAAACAGAACCTGAGCAAACCCATCAAACTTTCAAATCAAACACCGAGGAAACCCAGCAAACATCCAAATCAAACACCGAGGAAACCCTGCTTGCTGCCAAAGCGAACTCCGAGGAAAGCCAGCGAACTTTCAAAGCAAGCACTTGGGAAACCACAGAAAATCACAAGTCGAATCCTGCCCTGCATACTTCCAAAGCAAACTCTGAGGAAACCCAGCCAACATTCAAAGCAAACACTGAGGAAACCCAGCAAAGTTGATGAATATGTTGCCATTGTATTTACAGTTTATGAAGGTGCAAATATGCTGATGATCACATTGAAGGGATGTTGTTTGTTCATTCATTTGATTGTTTCTTTGTAATTTGTCTTGTACGTTTAAATTTCAGTGCATCATACTGATAAAGACATCATCTGGGTAAATTTTATGGGTGGTCTAATATAATGAGAAATGACTATCCTGCTCTTTTAAATTCCCATGTTTTCATTGCTTGGCAGAAAATTTTCTTGCTTTACTATACCACCAGACAACGCCCTTTCTCTTCCCCTGTAACTTATGTGGCAAACGGTGTCGAACACTTGTTTGCCTTGATAGCAGGGTGTTGTTGTGAACAAAAATATCGGATTGCAATGATGTAGAAATGTTTGGTATGCTAAGTTATTATTAAACTAGAAGTTAAAGAAACAATCATGGTGACGCCAACAGCTTTTACGTGTCATTAGTGATTGTTGTAATCTAAGCATTGTCGGGATTAACAATCTATGCATAGTCATAATATTTTTATCGATAATTATTGATAGACGATAGTAAATTGTATTATTGTCAGTAATTCTGTTTGAATCACTGACAATTATTTCTATTAAAATCATTGACAACATAATCATCTACGAACGTCTATAGAATTTTCTATAGGTGATCTTTGCTTCATTTAATTATTATGGAAAAAAAAAACTTTTAAGCACTTGAGCCACCTTTACTCCCATACAAGATTATAACAATGCTAAATCACTTTTGATCAAATTCCACGTAGGATAAGAAGTTAGAATGGATTATTGAAATCAGACGTGAAATGCTTTATTTCATTGATTTATGTACAATATTGCAATCATATTTATAATACAATGAAAGGAGTAAAAAATGAAACAAATACTAATCTCCTAAATAAGACAGTAAATCAAATAATATAATTACAACATTATTTTAGGTAAGGAAAATCTCTGTCAATCATCTTGAATCAATTAAGTCTCTAATGCAATCATGCGGGATTTCAACACTCCCCCTCAAGTTGGATCGTAAATATTGACTATATCCAACTTGCATATGAAATCATTGAATTTTTGTCGAGGTAGTCCTTTGGTAAAGATATCTGCAGTTTGTTCTTTTGTGGGGACGTAGGTCATACAAATCGTTCCTTTCTCAACATTTTCTTTTATGAAGTGTCTATCAACTTCAACGTGTTTAGTCCTATCATGTTGAACATGATTAAGTGAAATGTCGATTGCTGCTTTATTATTACAATAAAGCTTGATTGGAAACTTTATGGAAACATGTAGCTCTTCAAGGAGTTTTCTTAGCCATAGTCCTTCACATATTCCTTGTGCAACAGCTCTAAATTTTGCTTCAACACTACTACATTTTGTTTCATGCTTCTCCATGTTACGAAATTTTCCCACACAAATGTACAATACCCAGTGGTCGACCTTCTATCTTCTATAGAGCCAGCCTAATCTGCATCTGTGAATATTTCAACACCTTTCCTTTCACTTTTCTTGAAAAATAATCATTTTCCTGAAGAACCCTTAAGATATCTAAGTATCTTGTAAGCTGCTTTTAGATGACTTTCCTTTGGAGAATGCATATGCTGGTTAACCAAGCTCACTGCAAATGCGATGTCAGGTCTAGTATGTGACAGGTAGATCAATTTACCAACTAGTCTTTGATATCCATCTATCTCAACTGAGCTTCCAACCTCTTCATTTTTCTTCTCCACATCTACAGGTGTATCACTTGGTTTACAGCCTAGCATGCCAGTTTCAGTTAGGAGATCAAGAATATATTTCCGTTGTGAGAAGCTAATTCCTCTTTTTGATCTCGCAACTTCCATTCCCAAAAAATATTGCATTGTCTTAGATCCTTTACTTAAATTCAGTGGCTAAGTTCTTCTTTAGCCTTTCCATCTCCATTACATTATCCTCGGTCAGGATTATATCATCGACATATACAATCAAAATTGTCTTAGTCCTATCGTCAAATTGTTGGAGAAACATAGTGTGATCAGACTGCCCTTGTCGATATCCTTGTCTTTTCAATACTTTTGCAAATCTGTCAAACCAAGCCCTCGGTGATTGTTTAAGTCCATATAAAGACTTCTTAAGTTTACATACCCGATTTTTTTCATTCATTTTGCAAAAACCTGGTGGTAACGTCATGAAAACTTCTTCTTCCAATTCTCCATTTAGAAATGTATTTTTAATGTCCAACTGCTGAAGTGGCCAATCCAAATTGGCTACTAGTGATAGAAGAACTCGAACAGTGTTTAGTTTTGCCATTGGTGCAAACGTTTCTGTGTAATCAATGCCATATGTTTGAGTGTATCCTTTTGCCACCAACCGAGCTTTGTACCGTTCTATTGTCCCATCAACTTTGTATTTCAAATTAAAAACTCATTTGCATCCAACTGGCTTCTTACCTTTTGGCAAGTCAATCACCTCCCAAGTTTCATTTTTTTCCAAGGCTCACATTTCCTCCAATACTGCGTCTCTCCATTTGGGAATTTTCAAGGTTTCCTGGACATTTCTTGGAATTTGTGTACTGTCAAGGTGAGATGTAAAAGCACGAAACCTTGGAGATAAAGCATATAAGACATGAATTTTGAAATAGGATGAAGAGTACACGACCGAGTTGGCTTTCTGAGAGCAATGGGTAAGTCGATGTCAGAGACTTCCGATACTTCACGAGGATCCGGAGCTGTCATCGGTTCAAACTATCTTGGTACCTCAGATGTTAGATTCTCCTTATTCCTTGATTTTGGCTTCCTCGAATAAACTAATATCTCCTTATCACTTTGTTTTTCTATGTCTCCCCCTGGATTTAAGTTTCCTTCTATTAATGGCATATTAGAACTAGGTGGTGGAATAGTCTCAGGTGGGATAGATTCAGCTGGAGAGATATCGAAATCCAAAAAACGGTCTTCATGTATATTCTCCCCCTGAAGAGATGGCTTTTGGAAGTATGGGATGTTTTCAAAGAAGGTGACGTCAAGGCTTACAAACGTTCGTTTTGTGGAAGGGTCAAAGCACTTGTAGCCCTTTTGGTGAGGAGAGTATCCAATCAAAACACACTTAATAGCCCGATGATCAAGTTTACTTCTGTGATGGGAGTGAACATGGACAAATGCAGTGCACCCAAACACTTTTAGAGCTAGAGTAGAGTAGAGACGGGAGGTAGGAAAAAACTGTTGAAATTTGTTTAGGGGTGATTCGAAATTTAGAGTGCGGCCAGGCATACGGTTGATGAGGTAGGTGGCTGTTAGGATAGTATCTCCCCAAAACATTTTAGGCATGTTTGCAGTAAACATCGAGGCACGAGCAACTTCTAGAAGATGTCTATTTTTGCGTTTGGCAATCCCATTTTGTTGGGGAGTGTTGACACAAGAACTTTGATGGATGATCCCGTGCGTTTTAAGAAAATTTCCCATGATCTTATTGAAGTATTCTGTGCCGTTATCAGTGCGTAGGATTTGAATTTGAGTATGGAATTGAGTTTTAACCATGGTATAAAAATTGATAAATACAGAACGAACATCTGATTTGTCCTTTATTAGGTAAACCCAACAAATTCGAGTGTGGTCGTCAATAAATGTAACAAACCATTTCGAATGAGTACGGTTCAAGGTTCGCGAAGGTCCCCATAAGTCACTATGGATCATGGTAAATGGTTTGATGGTTTGTATGTGGATTTCGGAAAAGGCATGCGTGTATGTTTTGCAAGTTCACAAATTTCGCATTGAAAATCAACATACTGTTTATTCAGAAAAATGGAAGGAAATACACGTTTCAAGTACTGAAAATTAGGGTGACCCATCCTAAAATGCCATAATAGAATTTCACTACTTCTAGGAACAGACATAGAGTTACTAAGTGAAACTTGACATAGTTTACTCACATCGGCCTCTTCAAAGTAATAGAGTCCTCCACATTCTTTAGCACTACCAATCGTCTTCCCCAATGATAGGTCCTGAAAAACACAGTGAGATGGAAGAAATTTAGCAGAGCAATTGGAATTTTTGGTTAGCTGGCTTATAGATATTAAATTGCAGGATATATTTGGAACATGGAGGACGGACTGTAGAGTTATAGAGTCAGAGATTTTTATATTCCCTTTTCCTGCCACTGTAGAGAAGGACCCATCTGCAATTTTAACTTTAAGATTACCAGCACATGTCGAATATGATGAAAATAACTGGTGTGAGTCCGTCATGTGATCAGATGCTCCAGAGTCAATAATCCATGGAATTTTGGATTGAGTTGTTGAATTGAAAGGGCCGTCCCCTGACATCGTCCAAGTCTCGATTAAGCCCAGCCAAGAATTCATAATCCCGTTCATTCTCCAGCCTCTTCTTGTACTGGACGCTATCACCGGAGCACGCCCACTCTTCTTCAACACTTAAATCAAGTTCTTGCCACAACGAAGTCATCTCCATATAATATTCTGTCACTTCCCGTTCACCTTGCTTGGTCTACCATAGACGAGTCTTGATTTCAAATTTTTTTGAAGAATCCTCTGCGTCGGAATACATTTTTTCATTGCATCCCAGATATCTTTCGCTGTAGGGAGGAAGAGATGAGTTTTTCCTATTGTGGGCTTCATGGAGTTCACGAGCCAAGCCATAACCATTGAATTTTCTGAGTTCCATTTTTTCAGCAGTGTAGCGTCGGTTGGTTTCGGTATCTCGCCAGTGAGGTAACCAATCTTCCATTTTCTTTCGATCACAAGTTTTATTGACTGGGCCCATTCTCGATAGTTCCTTCCGTTTAGCTTCTCGACTGAGAGTTGGAAGGAGGAGGTATCTGGGCCATTAGAACTTATTATGGAGGCGTCCTCTATTCGGGAGGTGGCCTTTGTTTCTGAGATTGGAGTTTTAGGGGTCATCGACCCCTTACTGTTGATTGGGATTTCAATAATTGATTGCTAGGTTTTGAAGAGCCAAGCTCTGATACCATGAAATCAGACGTGAAATTCTTTATTTCATTGATTTATGTATAATATAGCGATCCTATTTATAATACAATGAAAGGAGTAAAAAAGGAAACAAATACAAATCTCCTAAATAAGACAGTAAATCAAATAATATAATTACAACATTATTTTAGGTAAGTAAAATCTTTGTCAATCATCTTCAATCAATTAAGTCTCTAATGCAATCATTCGGGATTTCAACAATTATCACATTCACTTGCGCAAATAAAATTGACTTGGGGCAGATGGGGTTCTTGGTCAGAATTACCAAAAAGAAAGGGGACTTGATAATAGGAATGTGTTATCCTCATCCAAATAACACACTATCGCATCAAACTCAGCTACTATAAATAGAATATGTTACAAGCTCTTCGACTACACTTCATTTACATATAAATATACTGTAGACATGTAATCTCTATCCAATTACATCTCTTATATAAATTTGATAATAAAATGATTCAAGTATTGAAATGTCTTGAAATAAAAAAACTCTCTCTCCTTTTTGTTGTTACACTGAGACATCCTCAAAATTGTCTTTCAAGATTATGCACGATTGACAAAAATAATCTAATGATGTAAGTGGCATAGGTAATTTAGTTACTTACATTTCTGTTGCATTGGATGCACGTGGCTTTGGAAAGATTGCTGGTTTCGAACAAGAATAGAGGACGATATTCATTGTTAGTCATGTACTCATTGATGCTACAAAGGTTGAGTGTCTGCTATTTTTTCCATATTTAACTTAGCCCATGTTTGAGTCACATTATTTTTTTTATTTTCATTCTTCTACTCATTTATACATTATTCAATAAAATAATATTTTCCACCACATCAATAAATTTTCCTTTTTTTTCAACCACATATTTCTCATCACATCAACAGTAAAAATGCATTCTTGCTTCTAAAATGTGCATCAAACAGGACTTTAAAAACCAAATATTCGAAAATACTTTATCCCCGAATAATATATATTATGGGTATGTTTGAGCCTCATTTTTTTAGGTAGAATACATTTTGAAATAAAAAGAAATGTTTTTGGGTTGCGTGTAATATTACTTTATTGAAGAATGTGTGGTTGAAAAGAAGAGAGAAAAATATTTTGAAAAAATTAGGATAAAATATAAAAGATATATGAAAAGTAACCCTAATTAAGTTCAAATGGTGAATCAACCATAGTTAGATAGAACCATAGTTAGGGTTAACCCCCAAAAGTTGTTGTAAATAAAAGCAAGCCCATGCCCATCTGTCTTTTGCAATTATAGAATTTTTTTGGGCATTTTCAGATTTTTCTTCGGGGGGTTTTGACTAAAAATTTTCTAGCTCTCTACAGAAATCCTCCCCATTTCAATTTGGTGGGAAAAAAAACCCCCAAATTCAACTCCAGGCGGTTCAGATTATTATTTTAATTGGTAATTATTTCTTTTATTCTTTACATTTTTTCAGAATTTTTAGGTTAATTATGAATTTGGTACTGAATCTAGGGTGTTTCTATCTGGAGTGCTGAATATGAAGGTTCGGAAATGGAAGTTAAATTTTGTTATTTTTTTATGAGCTCAATTTCTTGGATCTATTGGAATCTCAATTTTTGAATTTTGAGTTTGATTTTGGATTTGTGAATTTTAAACATTTTTGGTAATTTTTGCCGGCTGTTGTTTTTTGGGATGTACTTTACCGTTGGAGCTGTTAAATTGAGTTCATGACATCGTGCGTAGAGATTGTCAGAATTTGAATCATATACTGTGTTTCTGCAACTCAATTACTGTTGGGTCGATTTGCTGTGTTCTCTGCAATTTGCTTAAATGCTGTTGGGCTGAATTGTCTTCTTTATATAAATTTATCTCTGTTTCCTTTCTTCCCGTGGATTTCGAATTGAGAAGTAACCTGCAATTCGAACTTGGATTAGAGTTTTATGCTTGTCTCAAAGAACATATACGTGATGACCCCAATAGCCAATCTTCTCTCCTTTTTTATGTACTGCTCCAACCTCTGTGGTGACATATATAACTTAATCCAATTCTTGTAAACGATGGTGCATTAACATACGCCTGTGCATTTTACGAGTAACCTTCACTTAATCAAAATTTGGCTTAACTTTTGTCAAATTTTTATAATCACTTCAGTTTATCTTTTCCTAGAATCGGGTATTTGATATTTCCTTAGGGTTTAAGTTCAGATATTTGTTCTTATATCCTTGCTGATTTTGGGGTGTTTGTACAGTTAACATGCCATATTAAGACTGCTTACCAAAAACGGGTGAACAGTTTGGAACCAAGTCATTGTAAAAATATGGAGTGCAATAGAGATGAGGCCCTCCGGGCAAAGACAATTGCAGTGGGCAAGTTAGAGAAGAAGGATTTTGCTGGCGCTAAAAAATTTGCCTTGAAAGCCCAAACTTTGTATCCAGGACTCGAGGGTATTTCACAAATGTTGACAACACTTGATGTGTATATTGCTGCAGAGAATAAAATAAGTGGAGAAGTAGACTGGTATGGAGTGCTTGGTGTCAACCCTTCGGCTGATGATGAAACAATAAGGAAACAATACAGGAAGTTGGCTCTCACTCTTCACCCAGATAAAAATAAATCTGTTGGTGCTGATGGTGCTTTTAAACTTCTTTCAGAGGCCTGGAGCTTGTTATCTGATAAGGCTAAGAGGTTGGCGTATAACCAAAGGAGGGGTTCTAGAGGATTCCACCAGAAAGTTCAAATGCACACTGGTGGTCCATCAGCAGCATCCAGAGCAAATGGATTTCATAATGCTGGAAGTAGGTCAACATCAGTCACAAAGACCCAAAACAATAGTTCAAGGGTGCCACCTACATCAGTTCCTACGCCGTCATATCAAAGGACTGATACTTTCTGGACTATTTGTCACAGATGCAAGATGCATTATGAGTATCTTAAGATATATCTCAATCATACACTTCTGTGTCCCAATTGTCACGAGGCCTTTATGGCTTCAGAAACTGCTCCACCATTCAACTTTTCCAAATCATCAAATCCTGCTTCTCGCCAACGGCACCAGAATTTGAATAATCATGCACCTGCTAGAAATCATGTTGACCCGGGAAGAAATGCTGCAGCTGGTCAAAAATCAGGACCAGGACAAGCAAGTCCTAATGTGTATGGGAATAGAAGCCACCAGCAGTTTCCTCATTCTGGCAATACAGATCCTTCTATATCGGCAAAAGCAGCAAATGTTGTTCAGCAGGCACAGGACAAAATGAAGAGAGCATATCCTGAACCACCTGCTAGGTGGGAAGGAGAAACAAAAAAGCGAAAAATAGATGATTATTTTGGTGCAAACACTACATATAACATGACCATGGCAAATGGAGGTTTTTCAAGTGCAGGTGCATCGGGATCAAGGATCTATGGTTTCTCTGGTACTAATAGTAAACCCAACGGCACCAGAGACCTGACCCCACAAGAAATGCGAAACGTGCTAATAGAGAAGTCTCGAAAAGAGATTCTGAAGAAGTTGAATGAATGGAGATTGGTGACGGCAACAAAGGCTACAGATAAAGTGAAAGAGAAGGCTAAAGAGGGCAAGAGAAACAAACACCGAAACACCAGCGGGCAAGATCAAAATGGCAATGGTGGGTTGTCTATTCCCATTGTAGCAGATCGAGCGAACAAGTGTCCTGTTAGCCATTCTGCTGACACTGCAGATAAGGAGGATAATGTGGCAGCACCCATGAATGTTCCAGATCCCGATTTTCATGATTTTGATCAGGACAGAGCTGAAAGTTCATTTGGAGATAATGAGGTTTGGGCTGGTTATGATGATGACGATGGTATGCCGCGTTTCTATGCTCTGATTAGTAAGGTAATCTCAAGGAACCCATTTAAGGTCAAGATCAGCTGGCTTAACTCAAAAACGAGTGGCGAATTTGGATCTCTAGATTGGGTAGGTTCAGGTTTTTACAAAACGTGTGGTGAATTTAGAGTTGGCAGATATGAAATCTGCAAATCTATCAATTCTTTCTCCCAGAAGGTTAATTGGTCAAAAGGCCCACGGGGGACAATTCAAATATTGCCAACAAAGGGTGATGTTTGGGCACTCTACAGGAATTGGTCGCCTGATTGGAATGAGCAGACCCCGGATGAAGCCGTACACAAATATGACATGGTTATGGTACTTGATGACTACAATGAGGAACAGGGTGTGTCTGTCGCTCCTCTTGTTAAGGTGGTTGGTTTCAAGACAGTATTTCGTCCGAATTTGGACCCCCAAAAGGTCAAGAGAATACCGAAAGGAGAGATGTTCCAATTTTCTCATAGGGTCCCAAATCACGTGCTTAGGGGTGATGAAGCTGAAAATGCTCCAAAAGGTTGCTTAGAGCTGGACCCTGCAGCTACCCCATTGGAACTTCTTCAGGTGATTACGGAAGCTAAAGAGGTGCCAACGATGCCCCATGGTGAAGGTTCTAAGGAAGAGGAATTGCAGAGCTCTCCAGAGACTAGGTTGGATGACATTGCTAATGGGACCACAGAGGCTCAGGAAGTAGATAGAAAACATTCTGGAGACCGAGAAACTGGGGAAAACGGGCTTTGAAGGGTAGCCAGGGAAGCAGTGCCTTTTGTACTATGCTGGTAGTTTTTGAACAAATGTGCAGAATGCTGGATATACACCCAGTATATAGGCCTTTCCAATTGCACAAGCCCCAAGTATAATTGAAAGGGAATAGCGTTTTGTTGTGGAATCGGAATTGGGTGCATACTTTTATTCTTCATTTTGAACTCGATAAATGTGGAGACTCTGAACACTTGAAAGGTAGATCAAGTCTAACCCCAGTTTTGACAGTTAATTGATTAAAGTTATGAAGATGAAGAACTTCATTCTTCTTTTCTGTCTAGATAAAAGTGAATGCTTTCTGCCTACTGAATATCATGTATAAGATAGGAGGTGTATTCTTTGTCGTGTTACTTGATTCTAATGTTAAAAACATGAAAATTCATTTTTGTCTTAAAAAGTCTAGAAACATTTCTAAGTCGAAAGGTTCATTTATATTTTGCTGCGTCTATTTTCACATCGTCATGGAATGGACATGCTCAAGTATTTATTGTTCTTTTGTTGGGCTTGAACATATGTATTTCTACCCCTGGAGATCAAGTGGTGAACCGATGCATGGTTTTTTGTTTCGATTCTTTGTTAAAATTAATTCTTATATGCAATGCACCTCTTACATCAAAGCTAGATGGTGAGCTTGTTCATTGTACACTGACATTTAGCAGTCTTGGAATTATGAAATGAGTCTACAAAACTAGGAATCTTATGTAGTATCACTCAGATGACACTGCATTGAACTGTCTCAACTAAAAACTCTATTATATTAGAATAAGAGCTCATTTATTCAAATTTAGAGTTATATATCACAAATTAACAACAAACTCGTTATTCCACCATACAGCCGGAAATCACATATGTTACCAGTATACTTCTCAAGCTGGTGCATCTGCAGGTGAAGGCACCATTTTAAACACACGGGATCTCCCACTTTAATGCTCTTCCTCTTTCCTGGAGTTGGGGAATCCGTACAGACCATGTTTTGTCCAAAATATACTGGCAAAATTAAGTGCTCAAATTTTCAAAATTAAGTAGATCTATATAAAAGTCAACAGAAATGCCAGCTTTTTGAATAAATCTAAGTGTACAACATTGGTTGACAACAATGGTTGACAATCATGTGTTGTCAAAATCCTAATATGTGATGTAAAAAACAGTTTTTTAAAATGGATGGATATAATGATGCCAAATAGGATGTTGTCAACTAATGTTGTACATGTAATATGATTCCAGCTTTTTAGAACTAAACTGACCTCCCCTGCTGTTTCTTCGGATGCTGAACTTTATCAGAACGGAAGTTCATAAGAGTCTCAGTAGGCTCAGAGCCTGCCACCGCAGTTTCTTGATTTATTATAGGTACCTTAAATTTATGTAAATTTTCAAAAACATGAAGACGTTCCAACATTTCGAAGAAAAAGATCAATGGCTACTCAATGCATCTAGAGCATGCTACTCTTGAAGAACAGTGACATATTGATTATTTCGAAATCTGACAAGTTTACCACCTACTATTCAACGAACAACTCAACGGCTACTCAATACATCTAGAGAATTCTTACTATATAGTATTCGACAAGATTGAAAAGTAACAATGACATACAAGGGTAAATGAATACCAGAATATCATGGAACTGTGAATCCTCTAAATAAAAACAGCATTAGTGTAGCTCGAAACCTTGGAAAAAGTTGCGAGGATATAAATGTTTACCTTACAACGAGAGCATAGTTTGATACCATGGAATCTAAGCACATCCATAGACCATTGCAGGAGCCATTAGATCTTGAGAAGGAATCATCGGCATTAAAGTTGAGTCTGAATAGCGGTTTGAGGTATGAACTGTATTTCCATTTTTTTCTATTTCTTCGTTTCTTTAATTTACCTAAATAAGAGTTGTTATTTGGCTCCCAGTCGTCAAGAAATGCCTCATAAGGCAGCTCGACTCGATTTATAGATTTTTCATGCACAAAAATACAAGGCTCGTCTGACTTGAGTATAATATTTCTGAATTTATTGATAGAGATGAAAAAAATGAACATACACATTTGCTTGGACGACCCTTGTCTCGACTATAATTTACCTCTTCAAGTTGAGAATCTCAATTTAGTAATCAAAGACTCAATTTGTCCCAAAATTGTCTTAAATAACTTTAGTACTAATAACGACATTCATTTTGATGTATGAACGATTGAATTGGTCAAAATTAACAACCACCCGAATTAAAATTGACCACTATTCAAGTCAAATGAACTTCGAGTTGGATAAAATAGAACTTGATGGAGTTTAATTGACTCCAATTTAAAAAGATGAATACCACTATTTAGGTTAAATGAACTTCAAGTTGGATCAAATAGAACTTGATGAAGTTTTAATGGACTCCAATATAAAATATGAATATATTAAATTAACAATATATATATATATATAAGAAAATGATAATAAGCATGTTATGCTATTATAATGTTGAGTTAGGCTCCTTTTTATTTTCTTTCTCGCTTCTGTTGGAATTTTTTCCAAGCGTATGCATCTCGATCGGCTAGAATTAAGAGAAGAAATAATTTATCAAGTATAATTTCTCGAGTGCAATGGCAATTTTATTTAAAAACAATAATGAAGAATATCGCCTTCAAGTATTGTATAAAAAGATAACTTTCCTCACTTATGAGAAATAATTAATTTTTTTTAGACAATTCTAAACATATTGAATTCTAAAATAAGCGCCCATTTGGCACCAATTATTCCAAGTTATAACGAATAGTAATTTTTTTTTTTTTTTTTTTTGGCTTATGTATAATATTATTATATTAGAGAATGTGTAAATGATAAGAAGAGGGAGAAAAATGAATTATAATTTAATGAATAATAATGGGACCAAATGGGGGCTAAAGTAACAAAATCATGTTAATTTTCCAACAATGTTCCTTTATGGTACCAGAGTGAGTAATAAAACTTCAATTTTACTACTTGTACTAGATCTTGATTTCATTTACCAATAATTTTGACCATGCCAAGTACCATTTTTATCATAAAAAAAATAAAAGTAGGAAAATTTTCCACCAGCTATATATATCACATAAAGATATTTCGTTCTATAGCTTGTATTTTTTTTCTTTTATTTCGAATTGGTATGAAAAGAAAGATTCTCTAAAGATAAAGAAAAAATATTCTTTTCTTTAACTAGCGACTGATACTTTACGTAAATTCTACCTTCGATACTACCATCACATGATGGTTGAATTCATTTTATCAACCCGCTTGTAATTTGTAAATAAGCCGCAACAAGATTTAAACTCTTGACACTTTCACATGTCTTGACACTACTTTATATTACCTCATCTAAAACATGGTACCTAGAATACAAATATTTTGAATTCAAGTCTTGCCAATGCCTATTTCTTTCTAGAGTAAAAAATCCTAAATAAGAATAACCAAAAGCATGAAATGAGAATAAGCACCAAGAAGGCAAGAAATTAATACCATTCATTTATCAAGAGTCGTGTCGTCCAAAACATATCAAAATATTGACCAACAAATGTTTTATCCAACCTTCCCTACCCCAAACATGACAGTATACAATCACATATTATACGTACAAATCCAAAAGGCCATTGGAAAAGCCTGGGTAACAGTGTCTGATGCTATCCAATCCTTCCTACCAAAAATGATAATAATGTAATTCAAGACCATAATTATGCTCTATTTGCCACTCTTTTTAGCGCGCTTTCCTTGGCCCTTCTTTGGTGGTCCCTTTCCACGACGTTTCAACATTTCAAGCTTGTTTAAGCGCCTGTCCACAATCAGCAAAATGAGGCTCGAAGAATAATTCGGACATAAAACATGACTTCAACCCAGTCGAAAGAAAAACAGAATCAAAGTTCCAATTTCACAGTCACTCCACATCATTAGCCTACGTCTTTGTCGATACGATTCTAGATTCCTATAACACTTATGAAACTTTGGATAGATTTTTTTTTTCCTTTTTCTTCGAGATGGTCCAGAAATATCTTCAAGCATCTTGGAGGTTCATAAAATATATATAGCACCGAAGGTACACTCACCAATCTTCCTAAAATACCGTCTAGTCTACAGATAATTGATACGATATTGAACATCCATGAAAATTTTTGTAAGATTCGTTCTACTCTCTGCCTTCCTATCTTAGATTGAAAATACTCAAAGGTAACCGTTTGTACAAGATAGTAGCATCTAATACGTCAAAACACAATGAAAATTCGCATAATACTTTAAAAACTTGACATTCTTTACCATGTGTCAACACATTAAGGAGCATGCACAAAAAATAGTCACACAGAGTGAGGTGATTTATTACTCTTGTTCTTGACGGGCCATGATGAGGGGATCATCTTTCTTAATGTCATAAGGGTACCACGAGGCCACCTTCTCACCAATAAGCTTCTTGCGCAGAATCTTGTGCGGAGATCTCTGCCCAGTTGGGTTAAGCACATGACCGAATATCCGAGCCCTTGCCAATTCCACACCCTTTATGGCAGCATCAGCAAGTACATTCTTCATGCTCCTTAGGTTGCCGCGCATCTCTATGACCTTACTTACTACCTCAATTAGTAAAAGAAACTAAGTTAATAACGGAACAGAAACGTACATTAACAATTTGGAGGGGGATAACCATCAAACAGTTGAAGTGCATTATGGGAAACTAAACAAAAATTCCTCAACAATGAAACAACGATCTTGAAAGGGGAAATAAACTAATCGGATGCACAAGGGGGAACATGGTCGAGGTAAAATCATTCAAAACAATCAAATCGATTGCGAAATCAACATAAAAAGCCCAATAAATTTAAAGATCTTTTTACCCAAATAAATCTGTATTACCTTCCTTTTCCTTCCAAGTCTGGTGATGAAAAATATACTTATCCTTGTAGAAATCACTGCAACTCAAGATTAAAATGGTGCCAAGAGGGTAATGAAACCGACTCCTTTTTCCATCTCCTTCACACTCCCAAAATTTAGTACAATAGCCAGGAAAACATCAAAGCCACTTGTCCCCTTATATTGCTGGGTCTTTGTTATAGCTGGATATGCAGTTACGGATTACACCAAGAAGATTATGGGCTTCTACCGCGCTTTAATCAATTTTGGTAGAGTCCCAAATCGTGCATTTTAGCTTTGGGCTTCTCCCTCCACAAATCAGGTCATTCTTGTATTTTCTCGCTAATCAGGTATTTATTATAAATAAAAGGGATAATTGTAGCAAAAGTCCCAAACCTTTAAAACACTGACAGACTTTTCTCAAATATTTGATTTGTTGCATCCGTCATCCCTAACCTTTTGAAACGTTGTAGGAGAGACAATTTTGGACGGTTTCCATTCAAAATACCGCTAGTTGACCTAAAAAATTGATTTTGACCACATTTTAATAGGACAAAATGGTAATTAGCTATTAATCACATTAAATAATAAACAAAAAAAAAGTCAACCCCACCCCAAACGAAACCTCAAACCAGAACCAGTTGTTCTCTTCTCCTAACCCGAGCCAAAGGCATAGCATTGTATATTGAAGCTCTCATGCTGCTAACCGACCTGTGCCCCTTCAACTGCACCATCTTCTCCTTGGCTGCTTCCTCACAAACTCAGCTTCCAACTCCAGCTTTGGCAAAGTAAATAGCACATTCGTCAATGACCTCACACTCTTTTCCACCGGACACCTGAAGAACCATTTGCTCCCATCAATTGTGTCATACAAAATCTGTGCCTTCTTCACATTCTTCTTCTCCACCTCGTTCAATCCACTCTGAGCAATGAGATCCTCAAACACCAGCCCACACATAAATACCAAAGCAAGGGGGACGACGTAGATCTTGTAATCTAGCATTACAAGAGTATTTGGTTGCG
Source organism: Fraxinus platypoda (assembly GCA_903798405.1). Lineage (NCBI taxonomy): Eukaryota > Viridiplantae > Streptophyta > Magnoliopsida > Lamiales > Oleaceae > Fraxinus > Fraxinus platypoda. The sequence goes on along the minus strand of CAIGRT010200346.1, from coordinate 10,682 downwards.
CATTTCCAATCAAATCCGACCTTACTATCACAATTGTAACCCCAAATGGATCGACATTTTTCTGGGCTCCAGCATAGATCACCCCAAATTTACTCACATCTGCTGGCTTGGAGCAAAAATCGGATGACTTTTTTTTTTTTGTTTATTATTTAATTATTTAATGTGATTAATAGCTAATTACCATTCTACCCTTTTAAAATTGATTAAAATGTAGTCAAAATCAATTTTTTGAGTCAACTAACAGTATTTTGGATGGAAACCGTCCAAAATGGCTTCTCCTGCAACGTATTAAAAGGTTAGAGGTGACGGCTGTAACAAATCAAAGATTTGGAGAAAGTCTGCCAGTGTTTTAAAATTTTGAGACTTTCGCTGCAATTATTCCAAAAGAAAATTTAAGATACAATGTAGTGAGAGAGATGTATCTCTATATATCATGTTCTGTCCTCATATATCAACCAATTCCAATTCCAATCTCATTTCTTATCTTGTATAAATCAATTATGATCTTTAAAAAAAAAAAAAATTATGAATCTACGAACGTTCTCAAAATTTGATATTTTCGAAAACGTGAACTTAAATGATGATAGTTGTGAATTTTTTCTAGTGATTATTTGGTTAATCAGCCGACCAAAACATTACAAGAGACTACCTTTGGCTCGTCTTTCGTGGCTCCTTTCCACGACGTTTCAAGCTTGCTTCGATAATTCATATTTGAAAACACGAAATCAATTTAAACAAAAGAAAAAAGAGACTCAAAACAAAACCAAAGTTTCAGTAAATGTTTTGGAAATAGTCCATCTATTGAACCATACATGCAACCAATTGTAAAGATTTCCTTCCAAACGCAAGCAAAGTCACTTCGACATATTTTTCCAGAGATTTAAGGACGAGACTGAGAATACTAACTCCGCCATTAGAATTTGTATAAAAAGAAATCATTTCCTAGTACGAGATAGACGTGAGCAATATGACCTTAACTTAGAACAGACTGTCACGACCTTGTAGATTTCACGCACAGAAGCCAAGGAAGATTTCATGCCGGACCACAAAGGATGATAAATATTAAGATTAATACACAGTACGATTCATGGAGTATTGTTTAGGCATGTGTCCAGTACCCGAATCTTTCCATAAAAACTCCCAACAAAAATACGAAGGAAAAGGATAAGCAGTGCAATTAGTATGTTGTCCAGTCGAAGGATATCATATCATAATCCAAACTACACATTCATTCTTCTACACATGGATCAAGGCAGATAACTCTCTGGCAGTTTCGCCTGTCTGCAGTTCGGGCTATTGACGATGATAAGGAGGCATTGGGGCAGAGTGCGGTAGACCGCCCTGGCTATGAGACGGCGGCATCATCCCATGGACCATCCCGGGAGGCATACTTCCAGCAGGGACGTACGGGTAGTTATGCATGTGCATTGGCATTGATGGATGAACTGCTGTACCAGGCGGATTCCAGCCTGCAGAAGGCTGAGGCACAGCGTGACCATCAGGGGACGGTGTATACTGGGCTCCGTTGTATGGATGAGAACCGGGTCCTCCGACTGAATATGGTTGCTGCCCTAATAAGGAGGGTTGGGAGTTCAATACAGGAGTATTGGGGACTGTATAATCTCTGCTTCTATCATTATTGACCTGAAATCAACACAATAAGCTATGTATTTTAGATGTTAGCCATGACAAGCTCTGAAGTACACATACCACATAACATTTATGTAAAATATGGGTTAGTTAATGCTTTTATGACATGAATGATAAGGTGGATTAAATAGCATTGGACAATATTAAAAAATGAAACTAAAAGCTTATTTGTGAAGTGATTATATACCGTTTAAATTAAAAATATATAGACACGAGTGATGAATAAGTGGTTAGTACTAGCGAATCCTAAAAAATGAAATGTGTGGATAGAAAGTGATTTGACCAATTATAAATAGTATACAAACATCAGCCAAACATAGAAAATTGTATTATTGAATACGACCTAATACTACATATCAAACATGCACTTATTGGAACAAGATCACGGTTATGTTCGTAATATGTTGAAGGTCAAGAATGTAATTCGCCCAATAAATTACTGAAGTTCCATGAAAGAAACTAGAAAATACTGCCCCCAGGATAAAATTAATTGGGGACAAAATCTGCAGTCGCGGGGGGGGGGGGGGGGGGGGGGGGGGGGGGGGGG
>CAIGRT010200249.1:0-11565 GCA_903798405.1 Fraxinus platypoda | reverse complement strand
TGTTTTCATAAGTACAATAAGAGGGATTTAATTTTAGTTAAACATAACATAAAGGTACGAATATATATATAGATTGCAAAATGGCCAAATTTATAAATCTAAAACATTTTCTTAATTTTTTATTTTTGACTGGCACGGAAGATTAACCTTATAAAAAAACAAACCCTAGATGGTGTTTCTGTAATGTTTTAAAAGATAGAGGGTGTTTCTAATAATAGCCAAATACTTCAGGGGTGTCTTCGATATTAACTTTATAAATAAACCAATTTCAGTGCCTATAAATATGACCAAAACCAATCCCTCTTCTCCTGTGTAGAGAACATAAAAGAGTAAGAAATACTAAAAGAAAAACAGTATGAGCTCCCATCGAAACTCTGGAGGTTCTGGGGGACCAAATAAAGGAACATCTACGATGAGTGCGGTGGCAGCAGCTGTCGGAGTGGCGTCAGGGGTGGCGTTGGCGGTGCGTGGCTTATGGAATCTAGCCAGCCCGGGGGCAAAGCCACCAACGGAGAAGATGATGAAAGCACCAGGAAGAAAAGATACATATATTCCTAGAAAAGACTTTGAGCATGACCCTGCTTCCTATTTTCGCAACAATCGTAGTGGTCGCTGAGGTCTGATATTAATACTACAGTACTGTAGGTTGAAATCCGTTGCCATAGTAATCGGGACAGATTTCAACTGTCGTGTTGAATTTTCAGTTGTGCGTGTTTTAGTAGTATTAATTATTGATGTTGGATTGTCATCTATGTACTAATATTTTTAGTTCTATGTAGTAAAATGTCTTTAAATTGCGAGTATCTATCTTCGACGACATGTTTGGTGTGGCGCGTACTTTTTAGGTTAAATGTTTTGATGAATTTCTTAGAAGGGCCTTTTTTTTTTACCAATCAAAGTAAAAATTAAAAAGTCGTAGAAATTTAAGAGTGGATAAATTAAGAGTGGATCTTACTAAATATGTGAATATACGTGGGTAATAGTTGTTTGTTTTATGAAACGTTTGAATAAGAATTATGTTAAATTAATTAAACTTATATTTTAAACTTTGTCTAACATTACAAAAATTTCATCGTGGTGCAAGGGTGACAACGTAGAAGAAGGATAGAAAGATATTTTTTCACACAATTTTGGAGGAGGTTTTCTGTTCAACTTCGTATTTCCATAGACAATTTTTTTAAAAAAATAAATAAATACAAGTGATAAATTTGCTCTTATTTAATGATTCACAGTTTAATGTGGTGTCCTTTTAGACCTTAATCCTTCTTTTAAAACTTTTTTTTTCATACTCATTTTCAATCACATATTTTTATAATAAAACACTCTTCACGTAAGCTCCAAACTTTTGTCTATTTTTAACCAAATATTTTTTTTTTAAAATTATTATTCAAAAATTCATTCTTTATTAAAAAAAAAAAAAAATGACCGTCAACCGGGGCCTTATTAACTTGTCAGTGTCATACCTCACATCCTCACCTCAAATGAAATTAACATGATATAGTAAATAATATCATATTAAGGCCAATTTTGTTGGTCGGCATCTCATTTTGTGTTATTTCGAATTGAGCCCTTGTAGACTATAATATGATTTTTAATAGATTTTAATAAAAAATTAATGAAATGTGTGGTTTAAAAATTATAGTTATTAAAAAGTGCGTGGTTAAAATTAATTTTTGACTTTAATTTGAGATTTTAATTTAGACCAAAGAGAGGCTTTTAATATGAATCATGTGAATATTATTATCCTTAATTCGTCAATAATTCATATTAATCATATAAAATGTATTGATTACGAAAGATTATTGCACTCCCTTTACTTTCCAAACAGTTTAAATTGAGAATAATATTATTCATCTAGAGTCTAAATGATCGTCAGTTTGCATGACACTGAAATCAATTTTAGAAAATTCAATTTTAGGTGATAATCGGTCCATCAATACGTTGTTCAACAAAATTATCTTGCATTTTAATGCTAATGAAAAGTGAATCAGGCAAAGCTAATAGTATGTGTGTGTATGCTGGGTCCTACAGAGATTCATCTATTGGATCCGTACAGTGTAGAGGGTACAAACTACTAAAGTGCTTTATTCTCTTTCTTTTTTCAAAGCATGTACGAGGACAGTGACTGGGCTAACGTAGGAATCTAGGTTGTCTTTATTATCTATTGGAATTTTCTTTTGTGGGCCACATACTTGCTGCCTTTTGAGATTTCTTAACAGCAAAGGGAGCACTGGAGGAAGCCTACATTGTGGGTCAACCGTACACTGCTACTGTGTCAGATGTATTGATATAATTCTTGATACAACGTCACATGAAATTTAATTGAATTGCTTTAAACACAGTCAGCTTTTTCACCAAATCATTTACTGTCATCTTAAATTATGTCACTGCATCGATTAAATATCTTCTGACAAAATAGCAAAATCCAAGTCAAATCCCCATGGAACATTAATTGTCAGTTAAAAAAGGCAATATTGAAATTTGATAAAACTGCATGTGATCGTCAATGAGTTGCTTCTTAATCCTTTGTTATAATTACAACCAATCTAATAAAAATTATTCAAATATCTATTAAATCGTCATGTAATGCTCATATGTTCAATTTTATGAACTTGATTTCATAGTGAGAAATTTGAAGAGATACATATTTTCATGAATGCCACATAATAATTTAAAAAAGATCTTAACTTTTTTGTTATTAGGTACAAAATGTAAAAAATTATGAAAGATCGAAGGCAAATGTGATTCTTATTTATTTAACTGAAGGCAATTTGTTGTAATTTTATATCAAATTTGATGTAGACCATTGGAGATGGTTTTACACCAATTTTTTTTTTGAATTATTTAATTACAAATTAGATTATTAAAAAAATTATTTAATTATTTAATATGTTTATGTTGTTGTAGTGCTAATTTATTAATTATCAAACTTGTAAATTTTGACTTTTTAATAAAAAAAATTTAATTTATCGTTGAAATAATTATTACTTACTAATTGATTAGAATTTAAAAATAAATGTTAAATAAAAATAACCATCACATTAAAACAATTATAAATCAATTAATTCCAAAATGTAAAAGAGGTATATAGATTAAATAAACATTTGTTGTAAAAAGAAGGGCAAAATATGGTTATTGATAATTCTCAAATTTGGTTTAATAAATAGTGTTATACTTGCACCAAATTTTTTTGGGGTCTCATTGGAGAGGGTATTATACCAAATTTGGTGTTTTTGCCCCTCATGGGAGATGCCCTTAGGAAGGCCTTTTTTACCAATCAAGGTAAAATTAAAAAAGTCTTAAAAGCTTAAGAGTGTCTGAATTAAACTTTGAATTACTATTATACGTGGGTCTTACGAAATGTGTAAAAATAAGTGGATAACAATTGTTTGTTTTGCAAAATGTTTGAATAAGAAGTATTTTAGATTAATTTAAGTTATATTTTAAACTTTGTCAACCATTACAAAAAGTTTCATCTTGGTGCAAGGGTGACAATGTAGAAGAAGGGTAGAAGGATTTATTTTATTATATATTTTTTTTTTTTGGAGGAGGATTTTTGTTCTTCAACTTCGTCTTTCTTAGACAATTTTTTAAAAAATAAATAAGTACACGTGATAATTTTTTTCATATTTAATTAATTATACTTTAATGTGGTGTGTCTATTGCCATACCTCACACCCTCACCTAAAATGAATTTAATATGATTTAGTAAATAACATTACTTTAATATGATTTATTACACTCCCTTTACTTTAACAATAATTTAAATTAAGAATAGTATTTACTCATCTAGAGTCTAAATGATCAGAAGTTTACGTGACAATGAAATCAATTTTAGAAAATTCAGTTTTAGGTGATAGCGGTCCATTAATTCATTGGATAACAAAATTATCTTGCATTTTAATGCAATGAAAAATGAATAGAATAATGCTCATTGTACAATGTTGGGTTACAACCTCTCACAAAGGGAGGTGGGGTCCACTATTATTTTAATCGCGGGCCCACCTCCCTTGTGAGAGGTTGTAACACAATGTTGTAACCCACGTGTTGTACATGTAGTATTGTTCGAATGAATAAGGCACGCAAATGGTATAATTTTTATATTTATTCAGTCACATATCATGCTGGGTCCTACAAAGATTCATCTATTGGATCCGTATAGCATAAAGGGTACAAACGAATAAATTGCTTTATTTTCTTTCTTTTCTCAAAGCTTGTAAAAAATTTGCACTAAGACAGTGCTGATGACGCTAACATGGGAATTTAGGTTGTCGTTATTATCTATAGAAAAAATTATTCTGCAGGCGACATTTTAGCAGTGTTTCGTGATTTCTTAACAGCAAATGAAGCATTGGTGGAAGTCTACGTTATAAGTCAAGTCTCCATATATCATTAAATCCATGTTTGGTGACCATTTTTTTAGAAAGATATTGTTTTAAATAGAGATGTTTTGAAGAATGTATGTTTAAAAAGTATGAAAAAGTTTTGAATCTACATGTAAAATATTTTATTGTGTGATCGTGTTGTTGAAAATGTGCATGTTAAAAAAAAGTTTTGAAAGAATGAGAAACAAACATGGGCTAAATTATTAGTTAAAGAAAACTGCATGTCCGTCATCAATGAGTCGCTTCTTAATTCCTTGTTATAGCGACAGTCAATTTAATCGAAATTATTTAAATCTCTATTAAATTATCATGCAGTTTCATATGTTCAATTCTATGATCTTGAATTGATATTGAAAATTTTGAAGAGATACATATTTGTATGAACGTCACATAATAATTAAAAAAAGAAAAGAAAAAAAAATCTCAACGTTTTTATTTTTAGGGGCAAATTGTACGAAGGTTATGAAAGATCGAAGGCAAACATAGTTCTTTTTTATTTAATTAAAGACATGTGCCACTCAAATTTTAAATTAGGGTCCAATAAAGAAAATTCTCCAAATGAAAGGTATAAAAAAGTTGAGATTATAAGAGTGTCTCCATGAGGCCGTGGATTGCACAAAAAGTGTGCTACATCAACCTCAAAATACTCCATGAGGCCGTGGATCTCGACCTTGCTCTCCCACATTCATTATTGTAAAAAGTGAAAATAATGAAATAAAATATGAGGGTGTCTGCGATAGAGGAGAAAGGGGAAGAGTTTGATCGCTAATCTACGCCACGAGGCACACACCCGTGAACCTTACACACCATTTATTACCACCATCCCCACCTCGATGCACGACAATTGAGGGCAACGACCCACAGATTTTCACTTGATGGACAAGTGTAAGAACACACGTATCTATATGTTGATTTCATGTACATCACATTCTAAGAACACACGTATCTATATGCTAATTTCATGTACATCACATTCTTGATATCTACCCTGGATGCAGGGGGTCGATAATAAGTTCAAATTGGGATAGTATCATGCTTGTCCTTGGGAGCACCAAACCCCTCCTTTCAATGATAAGGTCGTCTTCTCGATTAAGCATTTTCCCTCAAAACACGGCTCACACAACAAAGGTTCTACGCTGTTCAAGTGGCCATTGAAGTCCTCAGCCAGGGTACTTTTGAAGTTGATCTATCTCAACACTAAGTTAGCAGCCCTGGGGCTCGTGACAACGCTGCAAAGACTCAGCATGTCACAATCTCGTTAGGACTCTACCAATAGAAAATTATGACTCAATTTATGAAAGCCCATTCCCACTGAAACTCTGTTTAATTTAGGACTCCAAGTTTGCTAATAGTCATTTCCCACAAAATCATGCAATGTCTTGTAGGTGTCCTAATTGTACTAGGCATGCGCTATAGAACATTATAAGCACATGGCTTTGGTTCATTATTCTCGTAAGCTTTACATATTTCTACAAAGTGGATTTCTTTTTCTGCTGTTTTAAAAAACTTTTTCTGATGATGCTTTTGAAAAATGAACTTCATTGATAGTTTGATACTTATATTCTCCTCTGCTTTACTAATTAAGCATTTAAAAGGACAACGATGACACACTTTGATGCCTTTGTTATCAGAAAGCTTTGTTCGTGATCCAAGCTTGACCCCTCATCAAGCTCGGACTCTTGCATACATAGGTGTCATTTTTGGTAGCGTAAAGTATCGACAAATTAATAACATCGTTTAAGTAATGAATTTTTAATAAATTAATAATCTTGCTAAATGAATAAAATAATAATTTAAAATCTAATAGGGCCCAACGAATATATAGATAATAATGATTAAAATTTATAATATATACACATATAGAGACGAATGTTCTAATAAGCACTGATGTTCATCTTATACTAAGCACCAATAATAGACATATCAATTTATATGTTGATATGACACTTAATCGATGCTTCGTGAGCTCTCTATATCTTCATATTAACATCCACCACATTTTCTATATCTTTCTTCATATTGTAAACCACTTTTTTGATAAACAGATCATCGTATTTTAAATCCATCGAAAAAATTTGTTCTTCAGTAGACAATTTTTATACCCAAATCATATTTACTATTAAAACACACACACACACACACACACACACACACACACACACTCTCTCTCTCTCTCTCTCTCTCTCTCTCACACACACACACACACACACACATATTCACTTTTATGTTTTGTTAAAAATTAATACGCATACAAGAAATAAAAATATATGTAGTTTTAAAATAATAATCCTTTTATATTAACATTTGTTCTTTTAATTTCAAAAGTAAAAGTATTATTTTATGGGATTTTTAATTTACTGCAGCATAAAAACATGGGATAATTGCAGCAGAAGCCCCAAACCTTTCAAACACTAGGAGACTTTTCTCAAACATTTGATTTGTTGCAGCCGTCACCCATAACCTTTCCAAACATTTCAGAGGAGACCCTTTTGGACGGTTTCCGTCCAAACCTTTGTCAGTTGATCACCCAAAAAAAGATTGACCACTTTTTACCAAAATATGGGAGGGTGAATTCGTCCATACACTGTATCCACTAATCTCCATCTTCAGTTTCGAATTGGAAAGTACAGGACGACCCTTGCGAAGAGATAAAAAATTTTCGAAAAATTATCCACAATGAACTCACCTGAAGCCGGAGGACCTGACGACGGAAATGTCGGATATGCCTGCCATCTGAGAGGATAACTACCGAACCCATCTATGGTACGTTTTTGCAAGTGTTGCATTTGCCAGTTATAGTTAGAGTAAAATTATACAAAACGTAGTACTTGTAAGAAACCCATGTACTTCAATGCTGGGATCGTTATGAAGAAGCAATAAAATCCATTGCACTTCTCGATTGTGTGATGAACGTAGTGGGTAAGGTTTTAAAAAATTACATGAAATGAACTGTATAGACAAAAATTTATAATGAGTATGTAGGGACGTGTATTATGATAACCATCTTTTGGTCTGATTGGACTTGTGTAATTTTTTCCCTTTTCAGAAGAGAACTCCACTTATTTCACAATCCGGCAGAATCATGGTAGGATTCTTCTTCGCAAAATGCGAAATTACGTGTATGAACACGGTAAGATCAACTATTTGATTACGTGGACCCAGATTTCTTCAATCGATTTCTGTTGGACAATGCAATGAAGATGCTGGGTTATAGTGAGCCAATGAGATATGTATATAGGCTTGAAAAGAAAAGATTCGCGGAAGTGTCATTTTGGTTAGTTATTGATGCAGACTTCATGAATGTTGTGAAATGTCTTGGTCATACAAGAGTTACAAATATTTATTGTTTGCCGAGACCAACAAAAAGTATTGGAATTACCGTGGGATGAGAGGGTTGTAATGACTGATATGGAAATTGGTGAGATTTTGGAGAGTGTTAGTGTCAACAATGAAAATATGGAGGTCGTACAGAAACCTTTATTTGCAGTTGAGGTTTTTGATGACACGGTAGATGGTGATGATGTTTATGTGGTTGATGAATTTGAAGAGAATCATTTTGCATGAATATGACGGTGTGGATAACAGTGGGCCCCAGGAATTTCACAATGTAGATGTAGTTGAGGCAAAGGTAAGTGCAAATGATCAGCCCGTGGAGCGAACATGTGAGAAGTCAACCCCTGATCTACCGTGTTCCTTTGAAAACACAGTAGAAGATGCTAGAGATACACAGTTTGAGCATCCAATAGTTGACAATGAAAGTGATGGTTTCCCTGAACCATCAACATTTGAGAGTGCAACCTTCCATGAGTCATCCACGTTTGAGGATGCAACAGGAGTAGAGGATCTTGGAAATACGCAGTTTGAGCAGCCCACAGTTGATGAACCATCCATTTTTTTCTGTGGAACATGAGTAGAAGATGCTGAAAATATTGGGCCTTCTAATGCACCTGTTGAACCTTCTGTTGTAGAAGACAGTAATGCTCAGACTGAGTCGGAAGGTGAAGAGGATAATGATATTGGTCTAGAACATTTTTCAGATTATGAATACGAACAAGAGGATATGAAAGAGTATAACCAAGATGAAGACACGTTTTTCAGATTGAGTGAAGGATTGGATTTAAGGGTGGGGAATGAAGGCAATGACGAACCACGTGAGCATAATGAAAATGCAGAGAACAGTAGTATAGACTAAAGGGACTCAGATGACCTAAGAAGTATTTCAAGTGGTGATGAAACGAGTGCCACATCTAACAAAAGAAATGAATTTTAGTTCAACCCTGTAACTGACATGGAAGACCCCAAATTCAAGATTGGTAAGTGAACTACATAATGTATTCAATATTTGGGGCCTATGAAAAATGTTTTGTAATAGGTTTGGGGTTCTGCTTATTTTTAATATGTTTTGGGGTCTATGAACAAAGTTATGTAATATGTTTGGGGGCCTCTTATGCTTATTTGTAATAAGTTTAGGGCCTGTTATGCATTTCATTATAATTTGCTTAAAAGGTTCTCATGTGCTTTACATGTATGAAGTTTGAGAATACAAAAAACTTTGAGATTAGTTATTGTACAATGAAGAATGTAAGAGAACTGAGATATGTGAAGAAAGAACCACATAGGATAAGAGTAAGATGTCAAGAGAATTGTCCCTGGCAATTGTATGCCTACAAACAGCCGGACGATAACTTAAGAATCAACACTTTCAGAGATGAACATAGCTGCACATTGCTCTGGCAAAACAGTAAGGTCCATTCAGGTTTTCCTGGCCAAGAAATACCTACATAAGTTCAGGTCGGATCCTATGTAAACCGTGAAGCAAGATTGCATTTATGAAATATCCAAATATCAGTTTTATAGAACAATGGCAAAATGTGCAGCAGTTGTGAATGGACTTGTTGAGAAACAGTACAAGATTTTATGGGACTATGGTGAGGAGTTGAAAAGAACTAACCTTGGAACTACAGTGCAGGTTGAAGGAACATGAGGTATGTTTAAAATAATGTATGTGTGCTTAGGCTTGCAAATAAGGTTTCAAGGCTGGTTGTAGGCCTGTGATAGGACTAGATGTGTGTTTTTTGAAGAGTGCACATGGGGGGCAATTATTGGCAGCAGTTGGGATTAATGGTGATAATTGTATATTCCCAGTTGCTTGGGCAATTGAGAACAGGGCCAATTGGACTTGGTTCATATAACGTTTGGTGTTTGACATATGAATGGTTAATAGCAGGGCTTGGACTTTCATTTCTGACAAGCAAAAAGGATTGGTTGAAGCCCTGAATCAGTGTTGTAAAGGTGTAGAGCACATGTGCTGTGCTAAACATTTGTACAGCAATTTCAATCTCAAACATAAAGGCCTAACTTTGAAGAGTTTGTTCTGGGCTGCAATGAAGTCTACTACTGTACCATAATGGAATGCATCTATGAATGAGATGAAGATAGTTAATGAACAAGCTTTCAATTGGTTTAGGGAGAATCCAGCAGCTCAATGGACAAGATCCCATTTCCAGAAACATGCTAAGTCCGATATCTTGTTGAATAACCTCTGTGAAGCTTTCAATGCCTCCATTGTAATAGCTAGAGAGAAGCCTATAATCACAATGTTGGATAAGATTAGACATCTGCAAATGACACGAATGATTACAAAGAAGGAGGTAGTTGAAATATGGGATCATACATATGGCCCAAAAATTATAGGGATAATTGAGAGGCTAAATCAGATGCCAGGTTCATGAAGCAGATTACGCAAATAATCAAAAATTTGAAGTTCGCAACACTGATGGTTTGAGGTGGAGTGTGGATCTAGTGAGGAAGGAATGTGCATGTAGGAAATGGCAATTGAGTGGCATTCCTTGTGCACATACTATTTCTGGTATGCTATCAATGCAAATAGATATAGATAAATTTGTGGATGAATATTATAAAAATGAGACATATCTAAGAGCATATAGCCCTGTGATTCATCCGATGTCAAGGCATGAACTTTGGCCTGACTTGGGAAAAAATCCATTGAAGCCACCAGTGAAAAAGAAATAGGTAGGTAGGCCTAAAAAGCTAAGGAAAAGATCTGAGACTGAACCACCGGCTAGAGTTAAAATGACAAGAACAGACATGAAAATGACATGTAAGAGATGTGGAGAAGCTAGACACAACAAGAGAACATGCAATACACAGATACAACCTTCTGAAGCACCACATACACAAAAGTAGAAGGGGAAGAGAAGTGCAGTCACCTCAACAGGAAACAATCCCAAAAAGAAAAAGTCAGCAGCTGTATAGTCTTCATAATCAGAAATTGTGGATATGAATTATGAACTTGGAATGTACTTGATGTTTTGAATGTGTAATCCTGACATTTCATATTTTGGGAATTGAAGTATCGCTGTATATGTGTTAACAAAGTTTTCATTTTGATTATACTATTAATTAGTTATGTGATATATTGGATTTCATAATTTTTTGTGTGACAGTAGTATATATATGTTCTGAGGTGCATTTGTAATGGAAAATGTCATTATAGTCATGGGGTGTATTCTGTAAGCAGTGTAATAGGTATGGGGCTTTTTTTGCCATTTTTAAAAACGTTTAGAGCCTTTGACTCAACAAGGACAAAATGTTTGGAGTCTCTTCTGCACCATGTACTTAACGTTTGGGATCTCAACCACATGCATATTTCTACGAAATTAGTTCCAAAAAAATGATCATTTACAGAACACTACAGCAATTAGAACTACATTTTACACCCATTAACTTAGATTACAATATTACCAAGGGAAGATTACATATCCAACAAAAAAAAACCCCCAAATACCCAACACAAATTTAACTACAGAGCCACTTTACAATCATTCCACAGACAAACCCACAAAACCAAATCTTCCATACACCACCTCCATTCGAACGGAGTTACCTAATTTCAGCCTCCATCTCTCGCCTCAACCATAGAAGACCAGGTATTAGCTCCATCAATCTCTGATACATCGGGGGATCCCACCACAGAAAGAATGTACAACCTTACAGATCCATTCCACGTGGATAGGTAAGAAATCGATTGCTTGAGTTCAAATTAGTCCACGATGTTTTCATCTGAGCAGGGTTCCACAAATGCAAACTGGTATTTCCATTTCTTCTTCTACCTTCACTTCAGTATGCTGATGAAGAGTGAGAAACTGACAATTTATTA
>CAIGRT010200235.1:0-12424 GCA_903798405.1 Fraxinus platypoda | reverse complement strand
TGAAGGGTTGTAGACGAAGTAGTGCAAGCCAAAACACAACAGTCGCACGTTTCCAAATTTTCGCCCGCTGTCCGCTCGCTACGTCGCTCGAGCGACACTTTCAGTGAGCCTGTCGCTCGTTGTTCACTCGAGCGTCACTCGAGCGAGCGATACTTTCGCTCGAGTGACGGTGTCATCCGATTTTTCACATTTTTTTCCTTCTAATTTTGGACTACAATTTCTCATTCATCCGAAATTGGTTTTGAGACACTAGTTATACACTAAAATCAAAGGTCGATCCCTGTTTTTTGAGCCCCCCATTTCGAAGCGGCAAAAAACAAATAAACGGGTTACGTTTTAGTCGAGGTTGACATGAAATCACACTTTCCAATGCTTGATTTTCGATTCTTAACCAATCTTTCTCATATTTAAACCAATTTCCAACAAAAAGCACCTTGACATTGCAATGAAAACCTCAGGTAAGCCATTTGCAAGAAAGAGAGATGATTTCTCTATACTACTATACTTTTTTACCAATTTTATCTAGCAAAACCAATAGCGGGCAGTAACTACATACTGCTATTCATTCCCCCTTTTTTCGGAAAGACTTATTTCTTCCCTTTACTACTATATTTCTTTACCAAATTTATCTACTTAATTTTCACTTATTATTCAAATGAAATGCTATTTCTTCCTTGAATCAAAGCTAGAGAACAAATAAAGCAGAACATAGCATTATACAAAAAATAAAAGAAATAAAATAACAGCATACCAAAAGTTGTAGGAATCTGGATATTGAGATCAGGCGTAAAATTTGAATGGTGTACCTACAAAATACAGATAAACGTGACTTCCGAAATTAGATTTGAAACTCAGACCTGAACACAATCCTAGACTGACTAAAGAACGCAATGGGTACACCATCTTCTTCTCTCATTCCATATCTTTAGTGATGAACGTGTACACAAATGAACGCACAATTGACATGTCACACTACAAAATATGTGAAGTATGAAAAAGTAAATTTTTTGGAGACTATACACAAAAGTGATGTCCAAATTGCATCAATTGATCTTCAAAACACTCAAAGGGAATGGGAACCAACATCAAATGTTGAGTTAAATGTGTAATTAGTTATAATTGATGTTTCCAAGAACAGATGTTGATAGGGTTGGACAAAACTCCCGAACTGAACTGAACTGAACCTAGCGGTTCTTCATAAGTTAAATATCTGAACGGGTGTTTGAATCGAGAACCGATGAGTTCGATTCGGTTCTCGATTCTAGACCAAGAACCGAGAAACTAAATAAGAACCGAATCTAAGGTTGTGTTTGAAACTCATTTTAAAGAGGATAAATTTTTTGGAATAGTAATGGATGGAAAAATGTGTAGTGAAAAAGTAATGAAAAGTTTTAGATTTGTGTGTAATATTATTTTATTTTGAGAATGTGTGGTTGAAATGAAGAAAGAGAAAAAAAAAAAAGAATGAGAATGAGAATGAGAAAAAAAATGGTGTCAAACAGGTGCTTAACAAAAAGTGATGAAGTGATGAAATTTAAAATTAAATTGATATCCAATGAACCAATTGAAATTTTATGGAAAGTTTAGTTACCAATGATAAATTTATCCTTTTTATTTTTTTTCTTCTTTTAAACTGCCCTATTTTTTTTTAAACCACTCTAATTTCATTCCAATCTCCATGAATAATTCAAAAAGTCTCCCCTACATATTTCCTTGTGCTGGTGTTGGTTGAATAATGTATAATAATGCAAAAAATAAAACAAAAATACTACTTGTACAGTTATTAGAGGATTGAATAATGTATAATAAAGCAAAAAATAAAACAAAAATACTACTTATACAGTTATTAGAGGACTGTAATTTTTATAGCCATCTCTAATTAGTGTGGGGCCCACTAATTAGAGTTACAGCCCTCTAATGACTGTAAGTGTAGCAGTTTTCAAAATAAAAATATATACCGTTGAGATGTGTACAAATTGACTTCTAGTTGAAGAAATATAGTCCAAAATACTTAGCCAGTCGAGAAGAATGGGAACTAAGGAGTTGAAAAATATCAACTTTATAGTTCCCGATTTTAATTCTTCGTAATCATATGTCTCTTCATAAACTTCGTAGGCTCTTCATCACCCTTTTTGATGTCCTCTTCAAAGTATCATTATGTTTATTTTGAAACTTGTTTGGGATAGAATTTTTTTTCTTAAAATCACTT
Source organism: Fraxinus platypoda (assembly GCA_903798405.1). Classification (NCBI taxonomy): domain Eukaryota; kingdom Viridiplantae; phylum Streptophyta; class Magnoliopsida; order Lamiales; family Oleaceae; genus Fraxinus; species Fraxinus platypoda. The sequence goes on along the minus strand of CAIGRT010200235.1, from coordinate 10,215 downwards.
TCACTTTCAATTACATGTTATATGAGATTCATAATTTTATCTACTTTTCGACCACACACTCTTCATAATAATCATTTTTACTTTCAAAAAATCTCTNTGAGATTCATAATTTTATCTACTTTTCGACCACACACTCTTCATAATAGTCATTTTTACTTTCAAAAAATCTCTCCATAACAAGCTCTTAATTATTTAGAATTATGATTATTTGATATTATTGGTAGCTTCGGGAGTCTTTTATTTCTTTCGATTTTTATTAATTTAGAACTTATTAATTATTTTTCGAAACGACGAGAGACTTAGGGTATAATTATAATTAAAGTGGCAATTACTTTATGACATTAATGGTCCGTTTGATTGCAAAGGTGGAAAATGGGTGGAAAGAAAATGAATTCCAAGGAATTGAATTGCTTAGAAATTGTTTTACTGTGAATTATAATTAATTGTGTTTGATTGGTATAATTTTTCACCTGGAAAATGATGAAAGTTTGGTGTCCGTTTGGCTTCGTTTTTCATGGAAATTGTTCATTAAAGTGATAACTTTTTTTACCATTGGGTTTAGAAATTTTTCCAATTGCCCAAATTTTTTTTTTAAAAAAATTACCATACCGAATACCATTCGTTTGTCTTTGTTTTGCATGAAATTGTCAATAAAAGTGATAATTTTTTTTATCATTGTGTCTAGAATTTTTTCCAATAACAAAAAATAAAAAATAAAAAAAAGGTAACCTGAAAATCCATTTCCCACCAAAATGGTGGGAATTCATTTTCATCAAAATCATGGAAATTGTCACCGTGTGAGGCCGACCAAGAAAATCAATTCCAAGGTAAAATATTGCCATCGAACAATGCTAAAGTGGAAGATGGAATTTGTTNAAAAAAAAAAAAAAGAAAAAAAAAAAAAAGCTGGAAAATGAAAAACCAACCAAACCAAAGTAAAACAAATTCCTTTCACGCATGGAAAATGGGCACGTGAGTGGGCAGGAATGAAAACCAATTCTAGAGAAAAAGCAACCTATCAAACACAACAAAAATGTGGAATTGGAAAACTTTTTCCATTTTCTAGGGAAAAAGCAACCTATCAAACACAACCTAAGTGTTTGCTCAAATTCTCATCTTATATAAATCGATAAGTTTTTGGTTTGTTAATCTTCTCGCGCATAATTTTGTTGCATCAATTAAATTGGGTTGATCTCGTCATAGTCGTCTTTGTAGAGACTTCTCGCATACAGTTTTTGGTGGGCTAAATATAAAAGAATAATACGACAACCAACATAGTATGCTTCTGTTGAGGCCACTAGCTCAACAATTTTTGAACTTTTTTAATTAATTAACCAAGCTCAATTTGTCGAGCTCATTCTCGATTATGCATTATCTATCCATTCAACATGAATGCTCCAGTATCGATTCGAAATCAGGACCTCTAGCTCTGACATCAAACCAAATATAAGATATTGTTATCACTTTGTTTAAAAAGCTATAATAGATGGCACAAATATACTATATAACTAAGAATCAAGTTCGAGAATCCACTTCAAGCTCAATTTTTTTAATTGGTTTTTTTTTTTTTTTTTTATCCCATGTCCTCGAGTAGGGTCTTAAATTGATACAAAGAAGAAAGGAATGATACCTTACAAAATTCAATTTACCACCTTTAGGACTCTCTAAAATTCCTTGCTTTTTCTATATTACAAAGTATGTTCTTTATCCTTCTCCGAAACTGAAACCTCTTCTCTACCTTGTTCGGTTCAATTTCCAGCCTAAACTGCTTCTTTAAGCATTAAAAAATGCTAACACCATTCATCTATAAATGCCCAAAAAATGTTGAAATGAGCATCAAATTCCCAATTTCCTCTCTAAATCCCAAACACATATCTTAAAAACCCAATATACCAAATGGCTTCTACTGCACCCGCCTTGAAACGCTCAGAATCCATTGCAGATACGATGCCGGAGGCATTAAGGCAAAGCCGGTATCACATGAAGAGGTGCTTTGCGAAGTATACAGAAAAAGGAAAAAGGTTGATGAAACTTCACCATTTAATGGGTGAAATGGATCAAGTTATAGATGATAAAGCAGAAAAGACTCAATTACGTGAAGGGTTGTTGGGCTATATTTTGTGCACAACTCAGGTATAATTTCTATCTTTTTCGGTTCATTTATGAAACAATCTTTTGGTCGAACTCGTCCGAGGTTGCTCTATGTACTTATAAACTTACAACTTAGGCAACCCACGAGCAATATAGGATTCCACTCCTAGAATCCGCGTCCGTGGGGGTCATTTTATTTATGGCGACTTTGTAAAAAACCAGTCTTTTACTAGAGATAGCCCTCCTCACGAAGTCTGGTCCGCGACGAGAGTCCATTGAGATGGGGGTGGCTCTGATATCAAATGTAACGACCTGTTTGGTAGAACTCATCTTAAAACGGCTTGTTGTAAGGAGAGGATGTTCCACGTCTTCCAATGTGGTTTACAATTGAAGTTTTTACAGTTTACTTAAATTTTCGTTATTTTTTCAATTCAACGCTAAGTTTTTCAAGCAAAAAATTGCAGGAAGCTGCAGTTGTACCTCCATATGTTGCCTTTGCCATTAGACCCTCTCCTGGATTTTGGGAGTATGTTAAAGTAAGCGCAAATGATCTGTCTGTAGAGGGAATAACTGCAACAGAGTACCTAAAGTACAAAGAAATGACAGTGGATGAAAACTGGTATATAAATTATATTCATGGGTGTTTTCTATTCTTCTTGTATAAAATAATGGTTGGGAATATTTCTGGGATGGTGTGAAAATGGCATGTAATGCATAAATGCTATGGTACAAAAGAAGTTAATATATGGTTAAATTGCAGGGCGAAAGATGAAAATACACTGGAAATTGATTTTGAGGCAATGAATTTCTCCATGCCTCGCCTGACTCTATCTTCTTCAATTGGAAATGGAGTCAATTACGTCTCAAAGTTTCTTTCTTCGAAGATGAATAATGTTGTAGAGAGTGCACAATCTCTTGTGGATTACTTACTCTCACTAAACCACCAAGGAGATGTATGTAAATGATTTATATATATCTTAAAAGGTCCAGTTAAAAATGAAAGAAATCAAGTTCTAAACCATTGTTTGGTCCTATATATGCAGAAATTAATGATCAATGAGACCCTCAGCACGGTCTCAAAGCTTCAGGATGCCCTGATAGTGGCCGAAGCAGCCCTGTCTTCACTACCAAAAGATACACCTTATGAGAGCTTCGAGATGAGGTCAATTTGCCTTCCTTCGTATTTCTTACATCTATAATCCGTTCTACAGAATTTACATATGTTGCATCACCTGCAGGTTTAAAGAGTGGGGCTTCGAAAAGGGATGGGGTGACATTGCTGGAAGAGTTCAGGAGACTATGCGATCACTTTCAGAAATACTCCAGGCGCCAGATCCATTAAATATCGAGAAGTTCTTTGGTAGGCTTCCACTGATATTCAATGTTGTATTATTTTCTGTCCATGGATATTTTGGCCAGGAAGATGTTCTTGGCTTGCCAGACACTGGTGGGCAGGTAAACATTCTATGGTCTGTGACTAGAAAAATAATTACTTTAGCAAAATAACTGGTGCTTAGCCCAATGCTGGTCTCTTTTACTATATTTTGACAGGTTGTTTACGTTTTGGATCAAGTTGTTGCCTTGGAAGAGGAATTACTTTTGAGAATTAAGCAGCAAGGTCTTAATGTGAAGCCTCATATTCTTGTGGTTAGTAGCACTTCCAAAATTATATTTTGATTTATCTAAAATCAAAAGTGAAATATAAGGATGTGCTGATCTTCATTACATAGGTAACTCGACTAATTCCTGATGCTAAGGGGACCAAGTGCAATCAGGAACTAGAACCTGTTTTCAACACAAAACACTCCTATATCCTCAGAGTGCCATTTAGGACTGAAGACGGAATACTTCGCCAATGGCTTTCTCGATTTGACATCTATCCTTACCTTGAGAAGTTCACTCAGGTACGTGCTAGATGATAAAAAAGATTCTGGTTTTAGTGGACAGAAAGTTGTTTTTTCTCAGCATTGCGGATCTTAATTTCACAGGATGCAACTGCCAAAATCGTTGAAGTAATGGAAGGAAAACCAGATCTAATAATTGGAAATTATACTGATGGGAATTTGGTTGCAGCACTCATGGCTAGTAAACTTGACACGACCCTGGTACCAATGTTAATCACGTCTTTTATGGTTCGAGTTATGAACTTTTTAAACTGCAAAGAGTTTCTGCTGACAAACAGTATTTTCAACTAGGGAACTATTGCACATGCTTTAGAGAAGACGAAGTATGAAGATTCAGACATCAAACTGAAGGAATTTGACCCCAAGTATCACTTTTCGTGCCAGTTTACAGCTGATTTGATTGCGATGAATACTGCTGATTTCATCATCACAAGCACATACCAAGAAATTGCTGGAAGGTATGTGTTCAACATTATTCTCAGTAACCTAAGGGATTTTCATTACTGTCAGACGAACAACTTAATTTACTTAGAATAAAATCTAGAATTCTCAGCCAATAAAAACCCAGAAATTCAAATAGATTTGTGGTTGATGAGTGAAGCTAAATATGTGTTAAATGTTTCATGCTTGCAGCAAAGATAGGCCAGGGCAGTATGAAAGCCATACTGCATTTACTCTTCCAGGGTTGTACAGAGTTGTTTCAGGGATCAATGTTTTCGATCCTAAATTCAATATTGCTTCTCCTGGGGCAGACCAAACAGTCTACTTCCCTCCCACTGAGGAACAAAAGCGATTTACGACATTTCAGCCAGCTATAGAAGAACTACTTTTTAGTAAAGTTGATAACAACGAGCACATGTAAGTGAACAAATATTTAAATTTATGTGCACATTTGTTGAAGTAGTTCAATATTGATTTGTTTTTTTTCCTCCCCAAACAGTGGATATCTAGAAGATAGAAGGAAACCAATAATTTTCTCCATGGCAAGGCTTGATATAGTGAAGAACATTACAGGATTAACAGAGTGGTACGGGAAGAACAGGAGGCTCAGAGACTTGGTTAATCTTGTTATTGTTGGAGCTTTCTTTGATCCTTCGAAATCCAAAGACAGAGAAGAAGCATCTGAAATAAGAAAGATGCACATGTTAACTGAAAAGTATCAACTCAAGGGACAGATAAGATGGATAGCGGCCCAAACTGACAGGAAAAGAAATGGTGAACTATACCGTACCATTGCTGATACAAAGGGGGCATTTGTGCAGCCCGCCCTATATGAAGCATTTGGTCTTACAGTAATTGAGGCTATGAACTGTGGGTTACCAACTTTTGCGACTAATCAAGGAGGCCCGGCTGAGATTATCGTCGATGGGGTTTCGGGTTTTCATATCGACCCTAACAATGGAGACGAGTCGAGCAACAAGATTGCAAACTTTTTCCAGAAGTGCAAGGAGGATTCTGAATATTGGGACAGGATTTCCATTCAGGGACTACAGCGTATATATGAATGGTAAGTTTAGAATGAGCTCTTATATGTTTCCATGGACTTCTAATAATTACTGATACCGGATTGTATTGCAGCTATACATGGAAGATCTATGCGAATAAGGTTTTGAATATGGGGTGCATATACAGTTTCTGGAGACAGTGTTATAAGAAGCAAGCAAAGCAAAGATACATTCAGACCTTTTACAATCTTCAGTTTAGGAACTTGGTACATGTGTTTTCTGATTTACGAAAAATGCTTTTGTATATTCTTTTAAATTGAGCGAGATCTTAACTGCCTCTCTATGAAACTGTTGTAGGCGAAGAATCTGTTGCCTAAAAAGGAAGAAACTCCACAACAAGAGCCAAAGCAAAAGGAGACTAAACCAGTGTTATCACGAAGGCAAGTCGACCAACATTTTGTACATTTACATAGCATCATCCTAGCTTATAGTTATTTGTTTAGAGTGCCTTTGGTTAAGTTTAATATGAAGTAAAAGTTATTTATTTTGAAAGTAATCTTGCATAAAATTAAGTAACTTTACACTGATGTAATTTTTTTAATCGTCTCAGGTCATCAGAGTCCAGGTTCCGGTAAGATTACAATCCACCAAGCAATAATTCTAGTTACTTTTTTTAAATTTAATGACTAATCATTTCAATTTCCAGGTTGTTCCGGTAAGATTGGACAGTGCACTGCCAAATTCTATGCCATTTAACTGGTTTCTAAATTCCATCACTTTACCTAGTATATAGAAGAGTGCTGGTTTGTGTACAGACAAAAATAAAACAAGAAACTGTGGATTGAGTTCACAATCCAGATGTACTGAGTTTGTTTATATGTTTACGAAGAAATAAAGATCGGTTCTAACATCGATAATCCATATTGCTTAATAGATGGAGTTTATTTTCTCTATTTTCTCGTCGTAATATATCAGTTAAAAGTGTAGGATCGAACTTTAACTATCACGCTTGAAAATCGATTGTTGTTCATTAAGAATAGATTAAACCTTTCATGTCATTCATTTGCGATTCAATTTCCATCATTTAAGTGATTTAATTCATGGATTTCTGAGAACGTAAAATATCTTCTTCCAAGCCTATCTGATGTGGAGGATCCTTTTCTAAGGCAACCGAAGAGTATATTTTCCAATTAAAACAAAATTTTTCGTGGGACAGTATAGATGCAGAAGAAAAAAAAAAAGGCTAGCCATAAGTTGTAAACTAAATGAGCGGCGGATGGATGGCTCTGATACCGAGTAATACAAAGTCCTTATATGTTGGTTATTTATTTCATATATAATTAATTTGAGATTTATTTCTTGCCTAACAAGACGTGGTTCGTTTAAGAACATCAATTTTGAAATCCAATTGCTTGAAAATGAAGCAATTACTTAAAATTACTGTATTTTAAAAAGATCCACCCATACATATCATATCATGACCAATTGACATATCTCATGTGAACTTGTTCATAAAGGTGGTGATGAAAATTCTGATCTAAAATATACAATGAACATTTTGAAGAAGCTATTGTGACATAAGTATCAAAATTGAAAGAAATGTGACAAAATAATTTCAATTTTCAGAATATTTCATTCGCAAGCTACAATTACAGGTTCCATAGCAGTAGAGCTGTCTCTATCACACATTTCAGGACCAATGTTTACAAATCCTTCCCCCTGCATTATTACATTAGACGTAAACAGATGTGTACGCGAAAATTTTCCTCAACTGGACTAAAGAGAGTCAAGTACCTTAGCAATATTTCTGAAATATGTTGTTGTGTAATTTTCTGATGGAAATAAAGCTTCAATAAGATCGGCAAGAACTAGTTGAGGCTGAGAGATAGCTCCGTCATACCAATCTTCCATAGCGTCAGCAGCAAGTAAAATGGAAATTATTATCAGAAAATCTCAAGAAGTTACAAAAAAAAAAACGAAACTATTTCAAGAATTTTGCTGATATTCATTTATTAGTAATCTACAACTGGCCTATACAAATGCCGTAACTTACCAAGAGCAGTTGAATTTCCAATTCTTTTATCGTATCTCCACAAGCTTTGGTTAGCAACAAAAGCGAAGCAAGATTTATCTTCCACATATAAATTTTCAAGAAAGGTAGAGGAAGTGTAGGCTACTGGATCAGAAGTGTAGGTTTCATCAATCACCACATCTACAGTCTAAACAAAATGAAATTTGATTTGTACAAGTTTACAAGCAAGCTGCGAAGAAATCAGACATAAACCGAGCCCAATTAACATTAGGAAAGATGCAAGAAACACTTCGACTTACACAGAGAATTGCATGAAAAGCATCCAAGTCATCAGGTATAGAGATGTTATATGTAACTTTATTGATGGAGTTATCAATATTCTCTCCACCTGCATCCTCCACATACTGCATGCAATGTTAAGTAAATGGAAAAATAAATAAAGACACTAAACTTCCGTTTGAGCCCCATTTTTTCTCTCGTAAAAATAAGAATTTAAAACTTATTTAGCCCTTGTTTGCCCCCCATTATTTTTCATTCCATTACATTAATTTTTTTTCTCTCTTCATCTCAACCACATATTCATCAAATAAAATAATATTACACACAAATCTAAAACTTTTCCACCACACATTCTCCCATCAATCACTATTCTACAAATTTTCTACCCCAAAAAATGGGGGCCAAACAGGCTTTAAATCTAAAAGCCTAATTTGCCTGGTTAGTTGCATTGCATGCTTAAAAGAGAAGATGTCTATAGAATTGTTGTAAATTGAGGAATTCACGAAAAAATTCTCCACTTTAGAGTACCTTTAGCTTGTATGTCTCTTTTGTGAAAGACCAGACACCCTACAACAATGGAATGAAAGCATGTGAATACAAGCTTGGCAAAAGAGTTTTGCAAGATTACTCGATTTCACTAACATTTAGATTATTACAAAAGTCATAATTTCAGATTTCAATTAACAGAATTGACTAGCTACATTTAACTAGGATTTCCAATACATGATGTGGAACACTGGAAAAGGAGGCAGACTAGTGAAATTAATAATTTACAGTACGTACATCAGTGTACTCCATCCAAGCAACTATAGGTTTAAATGACTTGTTCCGGCTAGCTACAGCTTTACTCAGGCAATTATAGTTGGCCTTAATCTGCAAAGGATATAAACTATCACTATTAGGATGGAAGAGCTAAAATCTTCAATCATTCAAATAACACTTCAATCTGCTATATATTACCTAGATATTAGCAGTCTTCATCTTCTCCAATATTTATTAGATTCAGCCTCTGTTTGACAACCATTATTTCAAAACTTCTTCCATTTTTTTTTTCACATACTCATATTCAACCATAAATTCTTACAATAAAATATTCTGCACGCAATTTTTTTTCCTTATTTATTAACCACATTCTCTAAAAAAATCACTATTCAAAAGCTCCATTCTACCCACATAATGGTTGTCAAACAGGGGCTTTTAGATGTTTATTACACAATTTTCACTTACTGCATCATAGACTTGATTTGCTCTTGTTTCTAAATTAGCAAAAACACCCAAATATTTGATCCACTCCGCTCGCTGAGATTGAGACAAGGAACGGGTTAGTGAGTTCCTACAATGGTTTCCAATACGGCAAAAGACCATAAATATGCATTACGTGTACGAATATGAATGAATTATACAGAGATAATAGAAAGGACCTATCATTATGTGAAATTAGCTTTTACTAGTGATACAAATATTTATGGATGCACATCAAAGCTCAGTTAAGGGGTTGAGAAAACGATATGGGCTTCACACCTGGAGAGAAGTACCCTCCCCCATTGGGAGAAAAGTCGCAAAGTTGCAGGATTGTGCTTGATCAGTGTTGCTAATGAAGTGAGCTGCGAATTGGGTGAATGCTTGTGAATCACTTTTGTTTATCATCTGAACTTGACCGTCGTTATACAATTTTAACACGCATTGAGATGCCACAAAATCTGACGTAATACCCTTCAAACTTCCAAGAAAGCCAAGAAGCTGTGCACTCGTAAAGTATGGTAGTTAGTGAACTCCATAATAACACAAGAAATCTTGATACTCCCAGTAAAAAAAGATGTTCAGGTATATTTCAGAACAAGTCTAAATGAAGAATCCCAAATTCACATGAAATTTGTGGTAAAAGGTTTTCTGTCGACTATTAATCGATGACTCAGTATCATACAACAAAATGATGCAGCTTCTTGAGCTTATATCGAAGTCTTAAAACCACTCCTAGTTTCATGCTATGTAAAATCTTCATTTCCTCCTAATGAAAAGTGATAGTTTTTAATATTTCTGACTAAAAACAGAGAGTTCATACATTAGAAATTAGAGGAAAATTAATAAAAATTATATATACTTCACCTACAAAGACTTGCAATCCTCACCTCGAAGAAAGAAGCTGCAAATTCAGAATAGAAAAGGGAAGGAAAATGACCAGAGGAAAACCAAATAGTCAGATCAAATAGAGCGATGCACAAAAACAAAAGAAACTGACGTTAAATATCTCTGAATTAAATTACCTGGAAAATAATCTGTATCAACTGAATAATTAGCTAGTGGAATCACAAAAGATTTTATTCTTGATGTGCAATATTTTGTTTTAGAAGCCATCCTCGTATTATTCTGCAGAAATATCAATATTCAAACACGGCAACCCATCAAATGTGAAGAAAAAGATACTTCCCTCAGGACGTAGCTAGGATTTTAATATTGTAGGGGC
>CAIGRT010200208.1:0-12078 GCA_903798405.1 Fraxinus platypoda | reverse complement strand
AAAAAATGGGCTAAAATGAGTGGAGAACGAAATTGAGGAACCAAAATGCAACAAAAGAAAAGGTTTTATAACTGTGTGCGCGCGCAGGCCAATTCTTGCGAGTGCGTGACACCCAAAGTCCCATTTACTGAGAATAAAAAATCCTACGGCACGCGCAGTGAAGTATATGGCACACGCGGGGGCCATTTCTGGGCTTGAATGATCCAACTTCCTCTTTTGATCCAAACTCTTATGGAAATCAAATTCAACCTACTATTTAACCTACAAGGGACGGCCAGAACAAAGCACCATATATTAAACCTTATTTTTCACCACAAGGAGGAGGCTAGTACGGGATTCAAAGGCAATTAACACAAGAGATTGAAAATTCAAAGTTCGGGTTGAAGATTAACGAAGAAGAATTTTATTTTTCACTTTCCAATCATTATTTTCAATTACGGTTGATGTTATTCAAAAAATTTGTGTAATTTACATAACATACTAGGCTAATTCTTTTTATGTATTAGATGTAGATGAAATCTTTTATTATTTATTTTTAATTCAAGACAAATAGTTAGTTAAATTCTCGTGTTTCTTGATTAATGTTGCATGCTTAATTTTAATATTTGATTACGTAATCACCAATTAAATATATAGTTGCTTGTTGTAGTACTAGGAGGCTCACAATAGGTCTAGAACACTGCTTGATTAACATAAGTGCAATAGATATTAGGAATAATATTTATCATGTGTACAATCTTTGAGGTCATCGTGAAATTGAATGCATTATATTCATTTGAATTTGGATTAGGAATAGATTCGGGTCATGACTAGAATAGATTTAATTTGTCTTCGAACTAGGAATGAATTCGGGTCGTGACTAAAATAGATTTAATTTGTCTTCGAAAAGTGAATTAATTACAATAGAGTTATCTATTGTCAAGAATGCATGAATGAAACTAGCTACGTAATCAAGAATGAAATAGATAATAATAGGCGGATTCTAAACCCAATACAATCATCCATAAATTGATAAAAATCAAATGTTACAAGTTTTCGTAGATTAATTTAGAATAATTACAAATTCACATTTCTTTCGTTTTAACACATTGAATCTAATTTGAAGCTAGTACACTTTGATTCAATTTTATTCCCTTGGGACGATACACGTTACTCATTACGTATTACTTGTCAATGATCCCGTACGCTTTCAGTTTTAGCACGAACAGGGACAATAAATAAAACTTTAGCTAATTTTTCTTCTTCTTAATCACGTCCAATACTATCTAACCTTCCATATCAAACATATCATAAAGATACAACGGTCACATAAAATGGAAGTACCTGGCACCGTATCCAATCAAACACGCAAATTGATGAGTACTGAAGCATTGAGCAGTATCAGCAACAATAGAAGCTTGCATTCGCAGTCCATTCTGAATTAGATGCTGATGAACAGCACCCACAGCAAGAAGTATCGGAATTGCAGGACGAGTTGCCTCCTAACAAAGATAATAATCATTAAGATTTTAACCCGAATCAAGAAGAAAAGATATAAAAAGAAAATGAGCATTGCTCAAAATTTTATGTGGAAAAATGTTAGCCATCTCGTTTAAAGCTTAAGTTGTTAGAGAGGAGCCCAATTTATTTATTAGAATTTGTCTTCACCACAAACTCCTCAAATGGAGGACAGATTCATCTTTTCACCAAAGGTCAGTAACGTCCACTATTTTTTATTTGGTGAGATGTGAAGTTTAAGTCTTTTGTGTGGCTATTATATCATGTTAGCAATCTTGTGTGAAAAGGTTAAGCTACTAGAGATGGCCCAAATTTATTTATTTATTTAAGTTTGGTCTTCAACAGAAAATGAGAACAATCAAAATCCACCAAGCAAACAAGTTTTTACTTTAAACCGAATAATAGTAACAACAAACTTCAAAGAGACATTGCAACAAGATAGTAACAATACGAGTGTTGGAACTTTGACTATTAGATGCAAGTATAACTGCAGAATTCGTCAAAAAAAAAAAAGAGGTGACAACAAGTTTGTATTCATTCCGTAGGATATTAGAACGCAATTACTTGTCCTGTCCCAGTGCAATAGTTTATATTTTCAACACTAAAAAATTTCTTTTTCCAGGATTCAAGTTCCTAGTGGTGATTGAATGGATTAAGAACTGGGATATATGCAACAGATGGTATGTATCCCTAAAAACTTGGAATTCCACTGACGACACATTTATTAGGATAGACAAAGTATGACTTGGAAAGAATAGTGGCTAAACTCTTGTAGCATGTTTGGTAGGGAGAATAGGGTATTACTTGATTGTATTAAAGAAGAAAAAGAATTTTTTTTTTTTATTTGATAACCATGAATGTCCGGGCCAGCTTACGCGCACCTCGACTAATCCCACGGGACCCTGAAGTTTACNCACCTCGACTAATCCCACGGGACCCTGAAGTTTACGGCCGGGTACTCACCTCGGTGGCCTTGAGGGAATTTGAACTGGTAACCATTGGGGAGCAAACCCAAGGCCTGACCAATTGAGCAACTCTCAAGGTTAAGAAAAAGAATTTAAAAACATGTTCATTATATTGTATAGTCCTATCTAGTGTTGCTTACCAAACATGACTTGAACCATAATGGGATCCACAGGTCTGGAAATGTGAGGTGTGTAATGACATTGCATTGACAAGTACAAAATAATAAAATAAAAGTGTGCTTACCAGCTCATCTGACCTGTCAGAGAGCACAAGCAGCTGGCAACCGTTTCTAACAGCTTCATCGGCAGCTTCACAAAGCTTGTACAATGTTTTCTCTAAGGACCCATCAACCCCTTTCCCGATATCAAAGAATGTAGGCAAAACTTGAGGTTTCAAGTATGGATCTTTCAATAAAGATTCAAGGTCCCCTTCATTCAGCACAGGGCTAGACAAAATCACCTGGTTGAAAAATTCAACTTAGTTCCAAACAAGAAGCAAAATGACAAAAGAAAGTGTATAAAAGCTTGAAGACTATACGTGGCATGATGTCAGAAGATATAAAAGAACTAGAAATGCAAAAGAAGAAAACCTGAGACGCTTTCTCGGGACCAACTTCTAGTATGTTTCCTCGCTTCCCAAGGTTGACTTCCAGAGACATGACCAATCCTTCTCTAAGAGGATCAATAGCTGGATTTGTAACCTGGTGTTGTACATATGCGGAACCACCTTATGAATGATATCAGCTTTAAAGATTCGGCATAAAGATACCACAAAAAAAGGTAAATTTGAATATCTTCTGGAACAAATAACAGAAAAAGAAGCTACCGAAAGTATGTTTGGCTGAGCTTAAAAGGTCGAGTAAATAAGTAGTTTTAAAACAAATCATTTTTTTAGTGATCAAAGAAATTAAATAGCTCTTTTTATTTAAAGGTGAGAAAAAAGCATGTAAACAAAATTTTACATTTTCTTAAGCTTTACCAAACATGCTCTGAATCTGTCCACATTATACAAGTACAAGTACCATTTGCACACTATGGATTTAACTGAAACTCTTTTATTATTTATACCTCATAAAAGTGCTATATCACATATTGGATACTGTTACTAATCATACATTAATTTAAGAGTGCCATGACTATTGAAAGATCTGGATAAATAAAAATTATGCAAACCTGAGCAAATCGCTGCTTGAAATAATCGTATAGCATATGCGGTTTTCTAGACAATACTGCCAAAGGAATATCATCCCCCATGCAAAAAGTAGGCTCCTTCCCTTGAGAAGCCATTGTTTCAATTACCATTTGAACATCCTCACTAGAATAGCCATGTGCCCTATAGTCATCAATAATTAAGATATAAAAGTTATGACAGTCAAAAGATTAAGAGCATGTTTGGCTAAGCTCAAAAAGTATACATATAAATGTAATTATAAGTAAATAAGCAATTTAAAACAATTTTTTTTTTTTTTAATAATTGGTTAAAGCTGGATATAATTTATTTATTCTGAAAGCAAATTTACTTTCAAAATAATGAACTTTTTTTACTTGGGGAGAAATAAAATAAACAAACAAAAAGTTACTTTCAGCCATAATGAGCCAAGAGACTTGGTCGATTCATTTTCTGAAAATGCCTGTGACGCATTTTAAGCAGACTTCGTTTCTTTCTTTGGGAGGGGGGTGTACACCTTCCATCTCAAGTTGTTCGTCACACCTTTTGGTAAAAAAGATGAAGAATGCTTTCTTTTACACTCATAACCTCGAGATCACCATTTTCAAATCTACCTCAGCTTTCTACCACAAGTTCTACTGAACTTGAGCAGGGAAATTTGAAATTTTAAATGTAAACGTGTGTCCAATTTTAGACAATAACGTTCTTTCCATTTTTAGACAATAACGTTCTTTTTGAGACTGTTATAGATCAAGTCACTTAGTCACATACATATCCAGCTAAAAGCTGAAATAGCTAGAGCATCTAAATCCAAAACACTCAAAATATAAGTGAAGTAAAAAAATCCAAAAGACTTACTGTTGACGTCTTAATATTGCTTCATTGTCCACAAGGGTTGCTGAAAGAAAGTTCACAGGTTTAAAAAATCGGAGGTTTTCGCTCACCCATTTTCCGTAAGGATTTGATAATGCTACTTTCTTTTTAACCTCTGCATTCTCATACACCTAATAAGAATAATTAAGAAACTATAATCAGTGGCAAAGAAACATGTAATATAAATTATAAGCTCCGTATATGAACGGACTGTCCTACTGTTAATAAGAAAAACTTCATTGTAACACCATCAAAAGTACAAATATATAATTCTCTTCACAAACCTGACCACTAGGTAGATTAACAGCTATCATCATTCCGGGACCCAAGCGCCCTTTCATTATGACTTTTGAATCATCCACTGGAAGGACCCCAACCTAGAAAAAATAGGATAAAATGTAGACCATAAAATTTTATTGTCTCCCATAAAAAGGCACAAATAATGGACAGTTTTGCCATCCAAGCTAGCTTATAGTCTATGATGAAGAAAACATAGTCACCTCAGAGGCAACATAGACAACATTGTCTACTGTTCGCCAATATCTAGCAGGGCGAAGTCCATTACGGTCAAGACAAGCTCCAACTGTTTTTCCATCACTGTGGCAAATGATGGCGAACAAAGATGAGAACTGTAAGCTAAGCCTTACTCCCAATAGAAAAACAAAAATGAGTATATTACCGTGAGAAATCAAATAGACAAAAAGCAATTACTTAGGTTCCGCTTGCATGATTGAAGAAATACTGTAAAATAATGCAATCAAAATTTGCTAATGTCGAGATCCACATCATCTAAACTCCTTAATAATGATGAAATATATATGATATAAGAGCTGCTGCATAAATGTCAAATAATAGGACCTTCACTTGGAAAGGTCACCTGAATAACAGTAACGCAGGTCCATCCCAAGCCTCCATTTGACCCTTGTAGTAGTCATAGAAATCAACTATCTGAAGAGAAAGAATAGTCAGGCATGTCTACCAGGACTTACAATTGAAGTACTTCACTAAAATCACATATCAGACTTCATAACTTAATCTGTCAATTGGTGAGACTTCGAAATTAGTGCTTAAAACACAAAACATTACAAATTAACCAGCATGAAGAAATATTTCAGTAATTAAAATAAAGCTGCAACGGGTAAATGACCTTTGTCAAAAGCATATATTAGTTATACAAGATAAATAATACCTCGGGATATTTGATCGCCAATGTTGGATGATTTTTGTATGCCTCTGGAACAAGAATCATCAGGGCTTCCTCAGGAATGCGGCCACTTCTTATTAACAACTGTTTAAAATATACATTAGAAAATTATTTCCTCCTAAATACATTTCTGGGAACGACAATGAAAAGCAATAAACCATACTTCTGCAGCACTATCAAGATTTGCAGAATCAGATGCCATTGGGTTTCCAAAAGGGCGGATTTCATTTTCACGGCCACGCCAGACAGGAGATTTCAGTGAAGCCTCCCGAGATTGCATCCAGTTCAAGTTCCCCTGCATTTAACTTTCGGTCTCAATACAATGAACAATCAGATAATGTGTGAGAATGAATATCACTAAAACACTTTAACCTGTATAGTATTGATCTCTCCATTGTGACCAAGGAACCTCATTGGTTGAGCTAGTGGCCATCTAGGACTGGTATTCGTACTGTATCTCCGGTGGTAAATAGCAAAGGGGGACTTATAAAGATCATTCTGTAGATCAAAATAAAATTTACCAAGAACCTCTGAACGAAGCATTCCCTTGTACACAACAGTTTGATTGGATAATGAGCAGAAATAAAGTTCATTTCCCCAAGTCTCCGAGCTGGCTGCTCTTTCAATCAACTTCCGACAGATATACAGTTCTCTTTCAATGTCATCGATATTTTCTTCTTTTGCAATTTGTACAAAGACTTGTTGTATGTTCGGCATAGTTTCTCTTGCATAATAACCAACTATAGAAGTATCTACGGGTACAGATCTCCACCCAAGAACTTGAAGACCCTCTTGTTTAAATATATTCATAATAACTGCATACACAGATAAAAGTTTCTGAAGATACAGTCTTCAGAAGGAAAATCATATAAAAATAACAGGATATACCGCTTAAGTTGATAGAGTGTTGAGGAACAGATTCAATTGAATTTTCAAATTCAAAACTATGCACATATATGGAACTAAATAGAGTTCTAACAATCACAGGAATTGCATACGAGAGTTGCTCCTAACTCCTAAACGAAATAATTCCAATGCTTACATTAACATGGAATTGGAGACTTTTTCTTGTATGAAATTATAAATGTAATCCTCAAATACATATGTCCTGAAGTTCAAAATTCCATAAATTTCTCAACAAAACAGTAATCACAAACAACTGGAATACTCATGATGTAGTCATCTATTAATTGATAGCTCAGTGTCAAACTGTAGACTGACTAACCTGTTTGGGCTTGTTTCATAAGGTCATCATCCTTCGGAAGAAAGATCATTCCAACACCAGTATGAGCCTGGTCCAAGGCACCAATCCCTTGTTCGTTAGCCCAGTTATTGAAAATCTCCCATGGAATTGAAGTCATGACTCCAGAACCATCACCAGAATCATTATCCGCTCCACAACCTCCACGATGTTCCATGCATCCAAGAGCTGTAAGGGCATCTTTAACTATCTCATGTGATCCTTTATTTTCCAAGTTGGCAATAAATCCAACTCCACATGCCCCTCTTTCAGATAATATATCTTCCAAGTTTGCAACCTAAAACCATAAACAAGTTCACCGTGGTGAAATAGCAGTAAATGAAGCACTTCATCCAAAAATGAATGACCTGAAGATATGCCAACAAGAAATATAAGAAAATGATACTTGTGAGCACTTGTGAGCTATAAAATAAATTCCCTCTAGTAAACCTGATCTCATATTTCTACAAAACCCATTCTTTTTACATGTTGGAGCAAGGATCTCATCTCGTAATTATCCATTACTGTTAACGTCTCTAGCATGATCACTTGTAGAAATTGGAGGGAAGTTAAATGCCTTTTCAATTTACCAACGTCAGTTTCTAATCAACCTTTGGATCCTTCCATGCAGCCTACTTTCCATCATTTGATTTTGCATTATGCAGCATCTATTAGTTTGCTGATTTTAATTAATAGATTTGGAGGGAAAAAATTAAAATTATTAGCAGCAAAAAGCGTTTTAGTCAAAGGGTACTTCTTTTTCATTCATTTGTAATCCTTATCAATGTCTCTATGATTAGCAAGAATTTCTTATTGTTCTTCTACATCAGTAGACGGTACTAGTACAGCAACACGCAGAAAAAAGACTGACAGCATGTTTGGCTAAGCCTAAAATAATTAAAGTTACAAAAAAAGTAACTTTTATGCTTAGCTAGAAAAGGGACTTTTCCAGGAAATAACCTGCAGTGCCACTTTCACGCTCAGTATTTCATATGCATTATAATTTCGAGGATTGAAAATACACAAACATACACAGAGGGCGAAGCAGAAGTGGAATTAAGCCAGTGAGTCAGTGACCATTTAAGTCAAAACAAAAAGAAAAGGACTTTTCCAGGTAAGAACCTACCAGTATCACTTTCACATTCAGTATTTTAATAAGCAATATAATTTCAAGAATAAAAAATACACAAACATACACAGAAGGGGAAGCAGAAGTGCAATTAAGCCATCGATCATTTAAGTCAAAATGCAGCGGCCGCCGCCAAATAAATAATGTCCCTCAAACAATAAAGGGACAAAAGAACTACTAATTAGCACAACATCCCCATTTCTGTAGTCCCAAAAATCATTGTAAGTTCAGGAAATTAAATAACAAATGGCAAAACATACCCCTTCCGACACAAGAAAAAAAGGGAAAAAACACACACACCTTGGGTTTCAAATCAGAAGACTGGTGAAGTGAACCATTGTTAACACGTTCAACGTCGAGAACGGACTTAATGGAGGCCCAGTTTTTCTTCAAACCAAGAAAACTCCTTTGCACATTACTATTATTTACACCACCAACTCTCCTGCGAGTACTTGGCGAGTTTATTTTCGTTTTCTTTCCACTACAAAACCCAACAAAATCAGCGAAAACCAAGTCTTTATTGGTATTAGCAATCCCATTCCCAGCAAAGAGCTTAACAGACTGCACCACGTGCGCTGAGTGTACAGACATCTTTCATATACCTTCTTCACTTATACACCAAGTGTGTGTTTGTGTGTGTATATAACACACGCAATCTGTATATATATGATCGGGGTTCAGGGCTGTTTGTGAATGTGTTGTTAGGAGTGGGGAGAAAGAGAGACTGTGCGTGTGAGATATGTGTGGAAATGGAAGAACGTGGATTTGAAGATAAAAGAAACGCTTTGAGCCACCCGCATTCAATTTGGATCCTGGCGTCCATTTTTCGACTCTACTGATGATGTTAATTTTATTTTATTTTTTAAATTTTGTGCGCTTTAAACGTAATTTTTTTGGTCAAATAGATTTTCTGAAAATTATTAGCTCATGTTTGAAAAAAATTATAATTGATTATCAAACTTTACTTTTTTGAGTGTCGTTTCATATGATCTACAACTCTTATTTACCCCCTATTTGAGCCACACTATTTTTTTCATTCTACTCATTTTCAACCACAATTTACTCAATAAAATAATATTTTTCATCACATCAATAACTTTTTATCCTTTTTCAGTCACATATTCTCCATCACATCAACGGTAAAAAAATATTATTACTCTCAAAATGTGCATCAAACATGGGCTTATTTATTATCCACCATTTTATTGGGTTCACGGCTTATAATTTAAAAGCTAGTTTGTTTTCCAACCATTGTTTGAACCCCTTTTTTTTTTGAAAAAAAAAATTCATTCTTGAACGGTGTTTTGACATCATTTCAACCACATATTTTTTAATAAAATAATATTACACGCACTCATTTTTTTAACTACACATTTTCCATCAATACACTATTCAAAAATGCATTTTTGACAATGGGTTCAAACAAGCCCTCATTTTATTATAATAATGTATTTTTGAATAATAAATTGATAGAGAATATGTGATTAAAAAATAAAAAAATATTTTAGGTTTACATGTGATGTTATTTTATTGAAGAATGCGTGATTAAAAAAAGAGAAAAATATATTTTGAAAATAATGATTATCAAATAAGAGCTAATAAAAACTTGGGAAAATTGCTGTGGAGGTCCCAAACCTTTCATTTTGTTGCGGAATATACATTAACCTCTTATTTTTGCTGTCGTAGCCTCAAACCTTTTACTTTAATGGCAGCTGGAGTCCATTAGACGAATTCCATCCAGAATCTCGTTAGTCAACACTGAAATTGAATTTTTTACTCAAACAGATTAAATAGAAGGTAAAATGGTCAATTTATATTTCTATAATTAAATCAAAAAATCAAAAAATCCATCTTCTCCAAACCCCACCCCTACCATGAAACCCGATCAAAATCAACCTCATATGATAACCATGGATTAGCACTATTCAATAGAGCATGTGTTTTGTAGCCATTTAACTGCACCGAGTGCATCACCCGTGGCTCCCGGGAGACGGTGCTTCAGCTCCAGGCGATAGTCGACAGAGTAACCACTATGGGTAGTGTTGAAGATAGTCGGAGGCAGCTGTTGTTACAGTTTGGCAACCAATCCAAAACCCACTGTCACTTACTTCGCCATCAACGACTTTACCACTCAAATGTATTGCACTCCACTAGGATCAAGCCTATTTGTCAACCTCTTATTCTTGAGAACCTTTTGAATCCCAAAGCACTTGCCTAGAATTTAGTGAGGAATGCAGAGCATACAAAGCAGTTTCACCAATTAGTTTTGATTTTTTTTTTCAGATTTTTTATTTTTGGCGTTATTGTTGGATGAAGTGTAAATGGATCTGCTTCCCCAATTAGATTGGAAGCTTATTGAGGTTGCTGCTAGACAATGAGTAAGAAAAGCAAAATTCTTTGATTGATGATGGTGTTGATGGAGGACAGTTGGGGTTTTGGGAAAAAAAATTGATTGAGGGCGGTGTTGACGGAGGGCATTGGGGGGTTTTCAGCAAACAAAGCAAAATTATTTTATTGAGGGCAGTTAGCGGTGGCAAAAAAGTTCGGAGGCTCGGACGGCTCGGGCTCGGTGGAATCGAGCCCAGGTTCAGGCCAAGCCCCACTTTGGGGAGTCGGCTCCCTTAAGGAAAAAAAAAAAAAAACCCCAAAAAAACCAAAAAATTCGAGCCGGCTCGGCTCGCTAAGGCTCGGGCCGAGCCTCATTTTTTTTGATCGGGCTCGGGCCAAAAAAAGTTCGGTCCAAAAAAGCTCGGGGCTCATTTCCTGCTCGGGGCTCGGCTCGGCTCGTTGCCATCGCTAAGGGCAGTGGTAAGGCGGTGTTGATGTGGCGGTAAGAATTCGTTGAGTTCTAGTTTTTTTATTTTGGAGTTGGAAGTGGGGGTTGGGTGATTTGGAGAAGACGAAGTTCATTTTTTATTTTTGTTTTTATTTAATTATATAAATATAAATTGACCATTTTACCCATCATATAATCTTTCAGTTTGAGTCAAAATTTCAATTTAAGTGTTGACTAAAGGGATTATGGATGGAATCCATCCAATGGACTCCGATTGCCATTAAAGTAAAAGGTTTGGGACTGCAAGCGCAAAAATAGAAGGTTTAGGTATATCCTGCAACAAAAATGAAAGGTTTGGAACCTTCGCTGCAATTTTCCCTAAAAACTTTGCCACCAAAGCAAGGCCAATTCGTGAACAATTTTATTGTCCTTGCGAGACATACAGCATATGTTTGACCTCAATTTTTTCAAAACTCATTTTTAATCACACATTATTCTATAAAATAATTTTATATGTAGACCCGAAATGTTTCATTTTCTTAACCATATATTCTCTAAAAAAAATCACTATTCCAAAATACATTATTCTAAAAAATGGGGTTGAAAGAGTCAGTTTTTCATGATGCAAGAGCACATCTCGTAACGTTGTCGCTTATGCATCCGTTATTGGAAACTTAGCAATCTTCTTGACAAAAGCTTCCATCACTACTCCATCATGTCCTCAAATCACTCCATCGGCACCAAACCACTCACCCATATTGTGTATTGTTGTGTCGATGTTAAGTTTAAAACGTCCAATCAGATGCCTATTCAAGGGCGGACCCGGGGGTCACGTGACCCCCCCAACTTTTGAGATTTTTTTTTTATAAAGTCATGTTTGGTATCGATTAGAATCTAAATCAAAGTTAACAATTAATTTTAATAACATATTTCATGAAATCCATAACTGTTGAACTTTTATCAAAATTTACTAAAAATTTGATTTTAATCTCCACCAAATAGGGGCAAAATCACCATAAATTTGAATTTCGATAACATGCTAATTTTAAAAATTCTCCGACGATCGTACGCTAATCAAATCTACAAATTACTTATGTCATCTCAAAACTTATTTCGAGAACTACATTATGGGCATATCAAATAGTCAAATAGATATCGAAAATAGTTAAAAATACGTTAAACGTGAGTCTTAAAAAAAGACGTCTAACTCATATTTTTTTAAAAAT
>CAIGRT010200202.1:0-11739 GCA_903798405.1 Fraxinus platypoda | reverse complement strand
TTTTAATAGATATTTACCATTTTGCCCCATTCTAATTGATTAAAAATATGGTCAAAATTAATTTTTTGGGCCAATTGATAGAAAAATGGATGGAAACCTTTCAAAAGGGTTTCACATGCAATGATTAGAAAGATTAGGGGTGACGACTGCAACAAATCAAAAGTTTGGAGACAGTTTGCTAATGTTTCAAAAGTTTGTGTCTCTTGTTGCAATTATCCCTAAAATTAATATATCAAACTTTTTTCAAACTACTCCCGGTACTTAAAAATAAATAATATTTAGCTCATGTTTGAGCCACATTTTCATTTTCATTCTTCTACTAATTTTCGATCATAAATTTTTCAATAAAATAATATTTTTTATCAAATCGATAACTTTTTTTTTCAACTACATATTNAAAAAAAAAAAAAAAAAAAAAAAAAAAAAAAAAAAAAACATTCTTTCCATTTTAACTGTGCGTCAAACCCACTATTATATTTTATAAGGAATGGTAAAATTACAAAACCCTTTACCTCAAATACTCTCACCCCTTCACCCCTTTCACCACACGTTCTCTCTATACATACAGATACTTATAAATGCATTGATTTTGATACATATATATATATATACACACACACGCATAAATACATAGAGTTTTGGGGGAGATTGAATTGAAGAAGATGAGCAGTGGGGGAAAAGGAGCTACAGCAACTAGTAGGGTTTCGATTCCGGGCAGCGTGAAGAGGACGATCGAGAACATAAAGGAGATTACGGGCCAAAGTCATAGTGATGATGAGATTTATGCTATGCTCAAGGAATGTTCCATGGATCCTAACGAAACTGCCCAGAAGCTACTACTTCTCGGTCCTTTTTCTCTCTTTATACCCACTTTTTGCTTTATTTTTCTCTCAACTAGAGTGTGCTGTGTGAAGGGGTGTGTTTGATCTCTATTCCCTTTTTGATCTGTAGTGGCATTGAGAATTATCAGTTGAATTTGATATTGTGTTATTCCCCTTTCTAATGGATTCTCTCTCCCTGTGTACGTGTAGATGTGTAAATGTACATGTATTTACCTCTTTCCCCCTAATATACACGTTGTAGAACTGATGTAGTCAGGGTTTTTAAAGCTAAATGTAATAAAATTATACTATATTTGTGATAACTATCCTGGGAGAATACTGATAAATGTACTAAATATCTGATCTTGGTTGGCCTTTTTTTTGTTTCTGTCCCTACCCCTTTATTTCTTATCTCTCAACTAGTGTGTGCGAAAATAGTGTGCTGCTTGGATGGTTGTATTTGATCTCTGTAGCGGCATTGAAAACTAGCAGTTGAATTTGTCATTTCATTTTTCCGCTTCCTAATGGATTCTCTCTTCCTGTTTCAGTGTGTTTGGATGTTTAACATGTATACATGCAGTATAACTGATGAAATCAGGAATTTTTTAGCTAAAAGGAAAATTACTAATTTTGTGATTACTAGCCTGGGAGGATACTGATGAATTTATGAAATATATGATCTTGGTTGGCCTTTCTGGGTTTCACCACTAGGCACAAGTATATTTAGAATTTTATTTCTTGGTGCATTTCTCGCCTCGTAATTTTCTCTTTTTCAGAAAAATGTGATCCCATTTCGTTTAATGACATCTCTCATAAGGCCGGTTTTCTAAAGGTTGTTTATTGTGTTTCATTTCCTTTTTGATCTGTTATTTTTAGTGGGTGTCTATCTGTCTCTGTTTCTGTATGCTCTCTATGTATATGCATTCCTATTTGTGTGTGTATATGTATGTATGTACACACACACACACACACACACACACACACACACAATAGGGTCTCTTGAAAAAAGAAGAAAGAAGGCGTTCATGATAAGTCCTGAGTTTTTCTTTCCTTCTCTAAATATTAGCTTTTTTTTGAGAAAAGGTGACCTTGTTCGTCTTTACATTAATATACATCTCTTTGAAGGCAATCTATGTTCTCTCTTTCTGTGAGCTCTCTAGGCTTTTTTTTTTTTCCGCCTTCATTTTCATTTTTATAGCTAAAATGACGTTGGAAGAACCAAAATTGTAGATTCACTTATTGGACAGTTTGCATCTGAAATTTGAGTTGCATCTTAAATTTCAGGCTCTCGGGTGGGACACTTGATGCGGACGTCTCATTCGTTATTATTGGATCTACTTTTGGACTATTTTTATTTATGTTTTATTTGCTTTAATTGGGCTTGTATTAATGGCTTTGGCCCATGCCCCTTATGCTTTTAGGTTTGCTTATTTTCTCTGTAAGTTGTTTGTAATTGAATTAAAGAGGCAGGCGATGATTTGATGAATTGAATTGTGGTCTGCTGCCAACCCTGTCTTCTTTTTCTTCTCTCCGGTTTCTCCCCCCTTTCTCTCTCTCTCCAGTTTCTTCCCCTTCCTTCTTATTTTACTGCCTTCTTCTTCTTCTCTGGCTGTCTTCTTCTTCTGTGGCATCTATTCTTCTTTTTCTGCTGGTTACTTCAATCTATGCTGCATCATAATTTGGTTATATATTGAATGCTTCGAATTGATCCTACATCAACACTGGTTTTTCCTTACCTAGCTACCTCCAAAGATTGGTTAAGCAATGTAGTTGTACATTTAAAAGTTTCCATAGTGGATATGTAGATGCTTGGGGTCTATAACAGGAATACCCTATTGAAAACTCTGGAGATTAAGATTTCCTCCTGATATCGATTTGATCATTATATGTACTTAAACTTCTACGATTCATTTGTTTAATTTTTCTACATTTTAACAAATTACACAATCTCATTTCAAAGCAAAATTGATGGATACCATCTTTTTTTTTTCTTTTCTTGTACAGATAAATTCCATGAAGTGAAAAGGAAACATAATAGGAGAAAAGAGGTATGGCTACTTTATGATTTTGATGCTTTATGAACAAAATGTTCCCATTTCATTGACTTCTAAGTTTTTGTATAGTGTTATAATGTTTTTACTGTTATTTTTGACACTGATGAAGGATCATTTACTTCTGATTTTCTAGGAACATGTTAAATCATTTATGATTTGAAATGCCTATGTTGTAGCTTACTAAAAACTATCCTGTGATGAACTTTTATTCAAAGGTGGACAAGAAAGAGAAAAGGTTAGAAAAGATTGTAGTAAAGAGAGTAATTATGTCAGAATGCGTCCAATGACCTTTGTCATGGTTTAACTATCTATAATGTCACGTGCTCTATTAAATTTAATTGATTTTTCTTTTTACTCTTGATGCGATCTCAATACAACATGTTAGAAGATGGAGGGGTGGACTAAACTAACATGGCATGTAATGGTTGCCAAGGGATCTATTTCTTTGGATCTTTCAATAAACATAGCAATAAACAGAATTAAGAGGCAACAAAGGATTCATGTACCCTCTCCAGTTTATTGGGAATGATTCAATAATTCAAGTCTTACGATCCAATCTACCCATTTTTTTTCTCTCGATCATTGTAATCATATATATCTTTGGCCTCTTTTCAAATCCTTTAATAGCTATAGACGTTTTAAACAAGGTGTTTTGAGTCATGTGAGGAGGAATATGAAAAACTGTGTACTTGTCTTTAAAATGCTAGGAATAGATCTATTTACAATATATCTCGGCTAAAGGGAAAAGGAAGTAGAGATCTTAATAAGTTAAGTATATTAAAGATAAAAACTAAAGAGTTTTATTCCTTAGCAATGAGATCTCAGAGAAGATCGATATCATTGAAGCTCTTGATGCCTGCTTCAATCCATAAATGGATAGCTACATTTCAACATTTATAGCTTGTTGCCCTACATTTGCATAGACATAATCCATAGCCCCTTATATGAAGTCGGATCATCAACTTATACTGCAAAGTTCGTCTGATTGGACTCTCTTACCAAAAAATACGTAGAAGGTGGTTTGATGATGCCCCGACTTTGTCTCAAAGATAGTGGATCCTGGATTGCAGCGTCATTTGTAATTGTTTATTTTCGTCCATGTCGATATCGATATCGATATCACCATTAGGTGACGTTATTACCTTTTCATTGGTATATGGGACAAGATTAAAACTCATCTCTCCCACTCAGATCATTTTATCTAAGTATTCTTGACACCATGGTTTATTTCTCACAAGGTTGTGCTTCAGGAGTCGATAGGGTGGAATTGTTTCCATTCATTTCTTCCAAAACCTTAAAATTAGACTGACGTTCATTTATATATCTTCCAGGAAAAGTTGTATGTATGCCAACAAAGACTTTCCTATCTAGATGATTAGAAATAATATGCCCTACCCTTAGGGTATCTACAAACATGTGTATCTCTGACCTATGCTAACTTTCCTTCCTTCATAAGTGAGAAACAATACTATTTTCTGTTAAGTAGTCTCTGAATTCTCTAGAGAGATTCGCCCCTTGATGTGATCAAAGTCTTAATATTCTTACTCCAAATGTTTCTCGATATCAGTTCAATACTCTTTTGATTTCTAAAAAGCATTCGAGCCATTAGTCAACTATATATCCGAACATAGAGTAATCATCTGTGAAGGTTAATTACTTATGGCCCTCTCATAGGTATATTCACGGATCTCCATACATCATAATGAACTAGTTCAAATGTTCTCGAGCTCCCCCATCAGGATGTTATTCATTTAGCCTCATTGCTCGATGGCATTTGACCCGATTGATTCAGCATAGAAAATTCATGCAGGTGGTGACGATAGTGTCACATAATTCTATAATAGTTTAAGCCTCTATTTGGTAGTGATTAAAATCAGATTTTTAGTCGATTTTGATTCAAGTTGATGAAATATGTGGTTGAAAAGTTGTGGGTTCCATGAAATGTGGAGATAAAATTAATTGTTGACTTTGACTTAGACTAAAATCTTGATTTTAATTCCTACCAACCAGGGGGTAAATTTATACTTCCTTTTTTCCTTTAATATTTCTCATACAGTCTCTCTTTTTAAAGCTGGCTATCATGGGTATTAATATCTGAAGTTTGTTTTGTAATTGTTTTGTTTTTTCCCCCCATCATACAAGACTCCCTGTGATATTCTGTTCATATCTTTTCAGAATCTGAATAAGGAGTCTACAGACTCGAGATGGAAGCCGGATGTGCAAGCACGGACTAATAAAGGGGGTCGAGGAAACTATTCATCACGATACAGTTCTCATGGTAATCCTTGCTTAAAAGGAAAAGCCCGGCCAAGTTCTTTTGAAGTTGATCTTATATTCAATGCTATTTGCTGTGCAGACAACCACCTCGAGCTGAATTATAGTTTTCAAATTGGAAATATTGGATGGTTTTAACATTTTTATGCAATAGTTAATTTCACATTCAAAACCACTTGCTTTTGTGAGTAATTCTGCTGTATTCAACTAGTTTAGTACCATACTTATCTTAAAGCCATGATAAACTGCATACTTATTGTTGCTATGAAACCTAGGCTTTTCAAAATATATATAAACAAGAAAAGAAAATAGAAAACACAACAGAAATGTTATTTCTTACTCCACTCATTTTTTGTTCTTCATGTTCTCTACACATGCCTTCTCAGATACTGGCAGTGGAAGGAATTACACTTCTGTGAAGGAAAATGTGACCATTCAAATTTCAGAGAAAGGAGTTAGTGCACCTCCTTTGCCTACTTCACAGGAGAGCAAAAGGGATGAAACTTCTGTTATAAGGTGCAATAGTTGTTAAGACTCTTACTTGTTTATCTCATGTTGCTCTTCTCTTCTAAGAGCTTGTTTGGTAGAGATTAAAATTGGATTAAAATTGAAAAACTAGCCGTTATTGTTGACTTTTATTAGACGAGTGAGACCCAATAACGGCTATATTTTCAATTTTAATTGGATTAAAATCTCTCCCAAACAANCTTACAAATGAGCTTGTTTGTTAGAGATTAAAATCGGATTAAAATTGAAAAATTAGTCGTTATTGTTGACTTTTATTAGACGAGTGAGACCCAATAACGACTATATTTTCAATTTTAATTGGATTAAAATCTCTCCCAAACAAGCTCTGAGTCATTAAATTTTCACTTTCATGATACAACCTACCCTATTACTTAAAAAGGTTGGTTTGTTTTTTCCCTCCTCAATGTGCTCTCAGAGTTACTGTCTTCTTTGTTTTGCAGCCCAGTAACTGCCTTGTCCAATGGTCCTTCTGGTATGAGTAGTACTAGTGTTCTACACGGGACACATGCAACTGCAAGTAGAGGTGTTGATCACTCTGATGCAACTGGAGATGCCAACATAAGTAAGGTGGAAGGACCGCTGCCACTTCCGTCGCCCACTGATTCATTAAAAAACCCTGACGTTGCTAATGGAACCCGGGTGCACCAGATTCTGAAATCCAGCAACAGTTCACCACCTATTAATTCAGCAACTTCTTCCGTAGCTCATTTCTCTTCTTCTGATCCTGTACTATTTCCATCTCAAAATATACGGCCCCCTAGTGCCATTGGCACTATTAGACATGAAATGGATAGTCAGCGTACTCCTGTTGAGCAAATTGCAGTTAATCCTACTGAGGGAAAATCAGCTTCAGGTAGAATCTGTACCCCAATTAGAATCTATTTTCCTGTTTTCATTTTCAAAAAGATTAAGCTTATGAGACTTGTTCTATTTGATATCTGTGATAGAAGCTTCGGTTGGCAGCTCTGTTGTGCCTCAGATGCCAAACATTTTCCAGGGAGTTGGAAAGAATCAGCTTTTAGAATCTCCGAAGACTGCGTCTTCTACACATGATGGCTCATTCGTTAGTAGGCCTTCATCTAATCACAACAATCGGACACAAGTGATTGGCCCACAGAAAGGTAAAAAGCTTTATGTGGTCTTGTCAAGATTCTTGTGTTGCTTGCTGCCATATTTCTATTGAGAATTATTTTAGTATTATCACTTGGTGGAAAGGTCAGTGGTTAGGCTGCTTGACTGAAATTTTTTGCCAATCATTGCTACTAGTCCATACATTGTGGACTACTTTTGAGGAAACTATTCATTTTAGAATATGATATGACTGAAATCTTGACTTCGGCTGCTACACAAGGTAAGGCAGAAGTGAGGAAGGACGTATTGGTGATTTACATCAACCAAGTTTTGACAAGGATATCGTTTAGCTTCATGTCCTTCAACAGAATGAGAGCTCAGTGCAAATTGAGAGAAACACACTCTCTCACACAGTAGTCTGTAAACCTTTTTTTGTTAGCATGTGAATTGTGTGTGTGTGGGAAATACCTATCTGTTTAAGCTTTGATTTGAAAGCAGCACTTTCATCTGGAGCCATGCATGTATTTTTTCAATTTTGTCTCTGAATTTCTCTTAGATCCTGTGTTGTTTTTTCGATGGCAACTTGTGAATTTGCCCCCCAGTCTAATATTTAGCCTCAATATGTAATATAGCTATGACCGTAATAGAGAGAACATTTTGCAATTCCAAGTAGAATTTATTCAGGTAGAGTAAGGTGACTATAACTATAAGTTTATAACCATTGGTTCACAGAAGGATCAGACTCTACCAGGTAAATGGAATCCACATATATATTTTTATTGAGGATGCAATTAGCTCCATACTCAATAACTAACTGGTTGTTGTGTGTTTTCCTACAGTAGGTCCTGGCAAGGAGTGGAAACCAAAGTCTACAAACCCCAGTATTAGTCAGGGTGCTAACACAGCTTCTTCATCTGAGGTTTCTACAGTTGTCGAAAAGCATTCTGAATTGCAGCCAACATCCGGAGTCCTTTCTCCAAAGAAAGTTTCTTTAGAGATGCAGAGGAAGTTGGAAGAGACACACATTTTAGATAGTCAAAATGTGATTATACCTAATCATCTGCATGTCCCTGATGCTAAAAAACTTGGGTTTTGTTTTGGAAGTTTTGATGCTAACTTTGAATTAGACATGAGCCATAACAGTGGTCCTGAGAGTGACAAGAGTCAGCCTCTGTCTGAATCTCCTAGAGCTATTGAGGAAACTGTTGAGTCATCTCCAAGGTACCCCCATCTCCCTCTCTCTCACCCGAGTTTATCATTCAGTCTTTATTCTGCCTCAAATGCTTTTCTTTCTTTCACTGCCTAGTGCACTTCACACAATGATACATTTAGTGGTCTCTTTTAGACATTGTTGGATTTATGTAAAGAGGTTTTATTTTTCTATTCCCTTAGTCAACCAGGTTGCTTTTGGTCAATAAATTCTTTCTTCAACAAGAATAAATAAATTTTTGGGCAAGACAAGAAACTTTCCTTTAACATGCTGAATTCTTGAATGTTTGTATCTTTGAACTGTGAGGTAAATGTGGGCAAAAACCTCAGAGAATCTGGATACAGCCATTGAAGATTAAAATTAACTGTTCCTTTAGTTTCTGGGAGTCATTTTCTTTTTCGTTTTCAGATCTTTACGAGGGGATCGACTGTGACTCGATGAGCATATAGTATCTTCACTTCAATTAAACATAAATATTTACCATATAGTCTTGTATGGAAGTGTAACTTGATTCAACACTGTGTATCTTTTTCTTAAATTGGTCTATGGTGGCAACTAGAACTTTTCCTTGGTTCATAAATACTCTCTTTAGGCTTAAGATACAATTTGCAACGTGAAGGTATGAAAACATTAAACATGTTTATGTTAAGTCACCATCCTCCTGGATGGTACCCTAGAGGCTGTGCAATCTCTTTTCTCTTCATAGATATGACCCAATATATGTATTGTATTTTGCTGATAAACTATTAAGCAGTGTAAAGAAGATAGAATAATTCGATATTTTTATTCATAGGAGAAGATACATATATATACAGATTGAGAAATCTAAATTAGGAAAGAGGAATCTCTATAATTACGCCAATCCCTATAATTAAGCTTCTATATAATTATTTACACTAACACTCCTCCTCAAGTTGGAGCATAGATATTAATCATGCTCAGCTTGTTACAGATAAAATTGACCCGAGTCCCATTTAGAGCCTTTGTGAAAATGTCTCCTAGTTCTTCAGTTTTCACATATTCTGTAGAGATTAAATTTTGCTGTATTTTTTCACGAACAAAATGACAGTCAATCTCAATATGCTTAGTTCGTTCATGAAAGACAGGATTAGACGCAATATGAAGAGCAGCTTGATTGTCATACCACAACTTTGCTGGTATTGAAGTCTTAAGACCAACTTCGGTTAAGAGTTGATATATCCACATGATATCACACACAGACTGTGCCATATCTCTATATTCCGATTCTACACTGGATCGGGACACAACATTTTGCTTCTTACTTTTCCATGAAATCAAATTTCCTCCAACAAAAACACAGTAGCCAGTAGTGGATCTTCGGTCAATCTTGGAACCTGCCCAATCTGCATCTAAGAAACATTCGATGTGAGTATGTCCATAATTTTTATACAGTATCCCACGTCCAGGAGCTCTCTTTAAATAATATAGGATTTGTTCTAAAGCTGCCCAATGGTGAACTGTTGGGGAAGACATGTATTAACTTATAATACTAACAGAATACGCAATATCAGGACGAGTTACTGTAAGATAGTTCAATTTCCCAACCAGTCTTCTATACTTCTCAGGATCTTCAAATAAGTCACTATCTTTGGTAAGTTACAAATTAGGAAGCATTGGAGCACTACTTGACTTAGCTCCCAACTTTCCTGTCTCAGTTAATAAGTCAAGCACATATTTTCTCCGAGATAAGAATATGCCTTTCTTGCTTCTTGTCACCTCAATTCCCAAGAAATACTGCAACACCCCTAAATCTTTCGTATGAAATTGGGTGTGAAGAAATGACTTCAGAGATGAAATCCCTATAGTATTACTACCAGTAATAACAATATCATCAACGTACACAACAAGGAGAATAATGCTGAATTCAAATTGGTTGTAGAAGACTGAGTGGTGAGACTTGCTCTTTTGCATTCCAAACTTTTCCACTGCCTGACTAAATTTTCCAAACCAAGCACGTGGACTTTGTTTCAAACCATATAATGACTTTTGAAGACGACACACTTTCCCATGCTCCCCCTGAGCAACAAACCCTGGTGGTTGCTTCATATAAACTTCCTCCGAAAGATCACAATGTAAAAATGCATTTTTGATGTCTAATTGATGTAAATGCCAATTATGAGTAGCTGCCATACAAATGAATAAGCGAATGACGCTAATTTTGCTACAAGAGAGAAATTGTCAGAATAATCCACACCATAAGTTTGAGCATAGCCTTTAGCCACAAGATGAGCTTTAAGCCTAGCCACTGATCCATCAGAATTGACCTTGACTGCAAACACCCGCTTACATCCAATAGTCTTTTTCCCTGCAGGTAAGTTTACTAAATCCCAAGTACCATTAGCGTCTAAAGCATCCATCTCCTCTATCATAGCTTTACGCCAACCAGGATGGGATGAGGCTTTATGAACAGTTTTCGGAAGAGTCAAAGAGTGAAGAGAAGCAACAAAAGAACAAGATGAAGGAGACAAGCAATAGGTAGATCAAGATCACTGGACACTGGATCCGATGCCGCCTAAGAAGAGATAGGTGCCGAACATGCATCAGGAGGGNATTAGCATCTAAAGCATCCATCTCCTCTATCATAGCTTGACGCCAACCAGGATGGGATGAGACATCATGAACAGTTTTCGGAAGAGTCAAAGAGTGAAGAGAAGCAACAAAAGAACAAGATGAAGGAGACAAGCAATAGGTAGATCAAGATCACTGGACACTGGATCCGATGCCGCCTAAGAAGAGATAGGTGCCGAACATGCATCAGGAGGGTGACGTTGTCTAGAATAGACCTGAGGCGGTGGCGGCGGGGTGGGATCAACAGGTGTAGAAGTAATATCAGTGGCTGAGAAATTACATGATAAACCAACAGATCATCAACCTCCCTTTTATTGAAAGACGTATAAGAAGTGGGAAAGAAAGGAACATGTTCCAGGAATGTAACATCAGTCGACACAAAATACTTGTTAAGACCTTGACAATAGCACCGATACCCTTTTTGCAGATGAGTAACCCAGAAAAACACATTTTAAGGATTTATGATCTAATTTAGTGACCTGTGGACGAACATCACGAGCAAAACAAGTACTCGCAAATATTCTAGGTTCAATAGAAAATAAGGGTTTAGTAGGGAAAAAGACACTATGAGGAGTCTCACCATGAAGAACAGATGAAGTCATTCGATTGATAAAAAAATAGGCTGTAGAGACAGCATCAGCCCAAAACTGTTTAGGAACAT
Source organism: Fraxinus platypoda (assembly GCA_903798405.1). NCBI lineage: Eukaryota > Viridiplantae > Streptophyta > Magnoliopsida > Lamiales > Oleaceae > Fraxinus > Fraxinus platypoda. Next base: position 531 of record CAIGRT010200202.1, on the reverse strand, counting down.
GCATTTGGAACAAGAGTGCCCTTGCTGTCTCAAGAAAATGTCTATTTTTCCTTTCAACCACACCATTCTGAGAGAGTGTCAACACACGAGGATTGATGAAGAATACCATTCTGAAGCATGTAAGTTTGAAAAGAATCGGAAAAATATTCTTTGGCATTATCACTTCTCAACGTATGCACAGAAACATTAATCTGTGTTTTAATTTCAGCACAAAATGCACTAAAATGAGAGAATAATTCAGAATGATTTTTCAGTAAATAAAGCCAAGTCACACGAGAGAAATCATCAACAAAGGTAACAAATACCGAAATCCAGTTTTGGACACTACAGGACAAGGACCCCAAATATCTGAATGGACTAGCTCAAAAGGAAAACTAGCTCTCTTATTGACTCGAGGAACTGAGGACAAACGATGATGTTTTGCAAACTGACACGGCTCACAATCTAAAGATGACACATGTTGAAATTGAGGACATAATTTCTTCAACAAAGATAAAGATGGATGGCCCAACCGACAATGTGCTTCAAACG
>CAIGRT010200192.1:0-11823 GCA_903798405.1 Fraxinus platypoda | reverse complement strand
GGTGTGTCCTTTCGGCCACAACCGCTTATCTTCTATAAATTGGGCCCTCTAGATGCTCTGAATTTATCCTATAACATATTCGAAGTAATGAAACGTAGTTTATGAAGTATTTTCTAAACAAAAGAACGTAGTTTTAGAAAGTTTATCATCTCTCTAAGACAAAGTTTCAAGCGGCAAAGGAACCTCAAACTCCACGAAGATGATGAAGAAGGTACGTTTGTATCTTGGGAGATGATTGTCAAGACTCTGTTGGCATCGTTGCAGGGAAATTTGTCTTAAAAACAAAGTGTTGAACACTTGCCTCGATTTGCATTCTTCATTTGTTTTTTGATTTTCAGCAACTTTTTTCATTCCAAGTAAGTTGTTTACTTTGATTTAGTATTATTTTAACTTTCAATTTTAAATTTGTAAATGCACACGCAATACACCAACAAGTTTAAGACGAATTTATTGTTATTTGCTTGTTATAAAATTGATTTTCTTAAACTTTTGGAATAAGCAAATACATTTCTATTTCTTTTTTAATTTAATTGTGTTGAACTTTTTTTTTTATGACAAAAATGGATATCGTTGGGACTACTTCCAGTCAAGTAACAAATTGGATAACTAATGTGGTTCCTCCGATGGATATACTGCTGCAAAATACTTCAATTCTGAATGGAGAGAAACTGAAGAAATTCAGTGGAGTGAATTTTAAGAGATGGCAACAAAAGATTTTCTATCTCACCACCTTGAATTTGACAATTGAAGATCCTTCTGTCGTACAAGAATGAGAGAATAATTGCGAGTAATTATCATATTAGATGCTAGGAAGCACTTGAACTTCCTAAACAAGAACTATATTCTGATCAGAATGGACAACACGCTATATGATGTGTATAGTGCACTAAAATCTGCAAAAGAATTTTGGAAGTCTTTGGAGAAAAAGTACAAAATGGAGGATGCTTGCTCGAAGAAATTCATCTTTGGAAATTTCCTTGATTACAAGATGATAGACTTCAAAACCGTCATCAGTCAAGTGCAAGAACTAGATGTTCTTTTACATGACATACATGCCGAGAATATGAAATTGAGTGAATTATTTCAAGTTGTTGTTATCATCGAGAAGCTCCCTCTTCCGTGGAGAGATTTCAAAACTATTTCTAATACAAGGAGATTAACTTGGAAGAACTTATTGTCTGACTAAGGATAGAAGAAGATAATGGAAAGAACGAAAGGAAATCTGGTGTTCAATTTGGGCAAGCCAAAGGCAACTTGTTGTTATCGAGAAGCTCCCTCTTCCGTGGAGATATTTCAAAACTATTTCTAATACAAGGAGATTAACTTGGAAGAACTTATTGTCTGACTAAGTATAGAAGAAGATAATGGAAAGATCGAAAGGAAATCTGGTGTTCAATTTGGGCAAGCCAAAGTCAACTTGGTAAAATCCAGTTCAATGATCAATTAGAAATTAAGGTCTTTGGTGATGCACCAAAGAGAGACAAGAATGCTAAGAAATTCAAAGGCAACTTCTACAATCGTGGAAAAATATGACATAGTTCAAGTGAATGTCGAAAGCCTAAGAAGAATGCACAAGCAAATGTGATCTATTGAGATGCGTTATCTGAAGATATGTAGGAGATCAACTTATTTGTGGTTGTTTCAGAATGTAACAATGTTGAAAATCCAAAAGAATAGTGGGTCGATACTGGGGCTACCCACCATATTTGTGCCGACAAGGCATTATTCTCGAGCTACAAAGAAATCAACGGAGAACAACGATCTATGGAAATTCTATAAGTTCTAAAGTTGAAGGACAAGGAAAGTTCACTTTGAAGATAATTTTCGGCAAAGAGCTCGTCCTCAACAATGTCCTACATGTACCGGACACTAGTAAAAAACTTTATCCAGGTATTTACTTAGCAATAATGATTTTAAATTAATTTTTGTATCCGATAAATTTGTATTTACTAAGAATGAGATATATGTGGGAAAATGATACTTGTGTAATGGAATATTCAAAAAGAACGTTTTTACTATTGTACCAAAACCAAGCATAATAAATAAAACTTTAAGTTCTATTTATATGCTTGAATTGTCTTGTTTATGGCATAATCGTTTACAACATACAAATTTTAAATCAGTGCGTAAAGTTAAGTTTAATACCTTCATTGAAATTTGATCCTATTCATAAATGAGACATTTGTGTTGGGGAAAAATTAGCCAAAACACAATTTCATTCGGTTCAAATGAACACTACACCTTTAGAATTAACACAATGCGATATTTGTGATTTGAAGTTTGTGCAAACGTAAGGTGGAAAAAAGTATTTCATTACTTTTATGGATGATTGCACAAAGTATTATTATGTCTATCTACTGAAGAGCAAAGACTAGGCTTAGATATTTTCAAACATTATATGATGAAAGCTGAAAATCAACTTAGTAAATGAATAAAGAATATTCAAAGTGATAGATGAGAAGAATATGGGGCACAGTTTGAAGATTTTTTTTCAGAACTTAGCATCATTCATCAAACAACGATATCATACTCACCTCAATCAAATGGTGTTGTTGAATGCAAAAATCAAACTCTTAAGATGATGATGAATGTGATGCTGGTAAATTCTGGCTTACCCAAGAACATACGGGAGGAAGCCATACTTTCAGCAAATCACAACTTCATAAAATACCTCTAAAGAAAATTAATGAAACTCCATATAAATTGTGGAATAATTATCAACCTTCTTATAAACACTTAAAAATATGGGAGTGTTTGGCTAAAGTTAAAATACCAAAGCCAAAACAAGTTAAAATTGGCCCTAAGGCAATTGATTGCATATTTATTGGATACGTCAATAATAGCAGCGCATATCGATTTCTAACTTATATGGTAGAAAATTATCCTAAGACATTTAATAAAACAATGCCGGCTCTGTAAGCACCGCAATGGAAAGAGGCTATCAATCTATAATGCAAAAACATACTAGGGAGTTGGTTAATCTACCACCTGGAAATAAGCTTTTATGGTGTAAATTGATTTTTGAGAAGAAAGTAAAATCGGATTGATCCATTGATAAATACAAGTCAAGGTTGGTTGAAAATGGCTATAGACAAAATGAAGGTCTTGATTTCTTTGATACCTAATCACTTTGATAAGAATGTTAATTGCAATTGTTGCATTGCATAACCTTAAGATTGATCAAATGGACGTAAAAATAGAATTTTTGAATGGTGGGTTAGAAGAAGAAATTTATATGGAGCAATATGAAAAGATTATTGCTCCTAACTAAAAAAGAAGGTATGCAAATTCGTTAAGTCTCTATATAGGTTGAAGCAAGCTCCAAAGTAATGACACCAAAAGTTTGAAAAAACGATGTTGTCAAATAATTTTAAAATTAAGGAGTGTGACAAATGTGTATACAAAAAAAAATAAAAAAATACACCTAAGTCCTATATAATTGTGTGTCTATATGTGAATGATATGTTAATCGTGGACAATAGTCATAATATCATCATAGACAAAGAAAATGTTCACGAAACAATTCGATATGGAGAATATGGGTGTCGTATATGTGATATTAGGGATTAAGATCTCTAGAACATTTGATGAAATTTTTCTTTCCCAATACCATTTAGCAATTGATGTCAACTTATATTATTTTCATTGATTATATGAAATAAAATGAATACATCGTGGATCCATTTGCGAAAGGCTTACCGAGAGATCAAATATTTTGCTTATTGAAGGGAATGTGATTAAAGCCTACTATGTAAGTCTTTGTAATGGTAACCCAACCCTACTGACTTAAGATCCCAAGATCTTAGTTCAGTAGGACAACTAAGTTATGAAGATTCCATAAAGCGATTAAGACATAATTTATACTCATTCCTATAATAATCAAAGTGCTTTCTGCAGAATGTTAAAAGATTAATTAATGATTCCTATAACTTGATTAATTCAAGTGGAATATGATAGAATACTCTTAATAGGAGGTCACCTATGTAAGTGTGAAGTGGGGTCGCTTTTATGAAAAATTTGAGGCTTAAGTTCTTTGAAATACTTGTGAAATCTAAGAGTAGTTCATGGCCAAAATAAACATAATCATGAGAACCGAAATAAGTTAAGGAAGACGTTGTATAAGTATTGTTGTCTTAGTTTACAATAACGGCTGAATAGTTCAAAACATGAAGTTCACTAATTAGCCTAGTAAATCTGAATAGTATTTCACTAAGGCATGATCTAATCCAGAAGCTATCTCTCCAGATGTTATGTTTTTTTTGCTTTAAATTCTCTAATAATAGTGCCTACATTAGCATTTGCATGTTCTATAATTTTCATTCATGTGAGGAATTGTTGGAATTTGGTTAAAAATTGGTTAAGTGAAACCTACTAAAGTTGATTTTGTATCAACTTCGGTCAAATATTTGGATAAGTTCCGAAAGTCAAATCACGCAATTTAAAACGAACTTATTCTACTCGTCGAGTAGATGATCATAATATATTTGGAATCTAAAAACGAATTCCAAATGAATAAGAAATTGTGATCCAAAAATAAGATGAAAAACAAATTTTCAACATATAAGACTACCTCCGCTCGAGAGGTTGCCTAGCGCGCAGTGAGCGACGAGTCCCTGCTTTACGAGCAGCTTGAAGGAATGAGTCCCTTTACAATGTCTACGAAGTTTTAGGGCGTGTCTCTCTGGCCAAAACTCCTTATCTTCTATAAATTGGGCTATCTAGATGCTATGAATTCATCCCATAACATATTCTATCATTACTTTGCATCAAATACCTCATAAAAGATTAGTTTTCTTGCATCAAAATCTTTTAAATAGTAGAGATTCAGCATTTTCTTGCAGTTTGAAGTGTTTCTACTACAAGGAGGTACCATTACATCTTGGGAGACGATTGCCAGACTCCGTTACCACCGTTGCCGGACAAATTTGTCTTAAAGATAAAATGTTGAATACTTGCCTCGATTTGCATTCTTTATTTGTTCTTCTTTGATTTTCTGCAACTTTGTTTCATTCCAAGTAAGTTGTTTACTTTGATTCAGTGTTGTTTTAAGTTTCAATTTTAAATTTGCAAACACACACAAAATACACCAACAACCTTTACAGTAACAAAAATCGATTATGTGTCTCGCGCAACAGCATCCCATCTACAACTACATGTGCCCCTCACATTTTGTTAGCCTTCAATTAGTGGCTACCAAAAATCCCCAATGTTGTATGTTGATAGGTTTTAAAAGTTGCAACTTGTTGCACCAAAAATCCATCTGTCGGTTCCGTCTCCTTTGTAGGAATTGCATCATCCATTGCAATGTTACGAGCACTGAGTTGTCTCCATGTCAATATATTTGAGACCATAGACTGTATTCAAATACTAGTTGTTGCTCGGAAGCGTAAAAGTCCTTACTCTCCTCAACAAACATTTAGCCCATGTTTGGTTGAGCTAAAAATTGAAATAAATTCTATGTTAGAGTCAATAATTTATTTTAATCATACCATGAATTCACTTTCACAACTTTTCAGCCACACATTCTATCAACTTTTATTAAAATTTACTAAAAATTTAATTTTTTTTATATCAAAACCAGAGGGGCTTAGTTAGACACTAATTAAGTAAACAAATAGTTAAATAAACAAAAATGCTAAACAATCTTAAATAAACCATATATTTAAATAACAAACCACATTATTGTTCGGAATTGAGGCTTTCCTATTAATTTTTTCATAAGATCCTTGTTTTGAGAAAAATAATAAAACAACAAAATTTAGGATTAATAACAGAAAACCCCCTATAAATGTTTTCATTTGTGATATACTCCCTACCTATTGGAAATAGTTGAAGACCACCTCGTTTGAAACCTGTTGTACGTAAAAACGTCCTTCCATCAAGATTCGTTAGATTTACTGTTAAAAACAGTAAAAAAAATCCCAAATTCAAAGGAAATAATTGTAATTTCAGTACCCAAACTTTTTATTTTTTTACAAATTAAATCCAATTTTTTTATGCGTACAAACAACAATCCAAATCTTGAAAACTTTATTTTCGACCCCACCCCATTTCATCTTCTTTCCCAAAAAAAATAAAAAATAAAAAAGGTTGCTATTTAAGGTCTATTAATGGAGCTTCCCAATTCTACCCAGAAAATGGCCGGCCAGATGGCATTGACAAGCAGAAAAATGGGAAAGCGTTGTCTCGTCGAAGTGTTCTTCTGGCACTTCAAAAACCCAATGATGAAATATTTTTTTCGACCCCATTGCTAAAAGATGAGTTAGGTATAATGATTCTACACATCAGAAAATTGGATTTCATCGAAATTGGAGACCTTTTTTTCCGGCCCTACCTTTTGATCATTGTTCAAGATAGAGATCCACAAAAAACATGTTCCAGAGGGTTTTGATTATAAACTTTACCATCGAAATGATATAAACAAGATTCTGGGTCATAAGTCTTTGTGTATTTCATTTAACGATTCAGCCTGCCGAATCTTTGGCTAGATGGAATCGAAGAAGAAGTATATCTTCACCATTGATGATGATTTCTCGGTAGGATCCAAAACCCGGTTTTCACATTTCTAGATTTGTTTGTTTTTGGGTTTCAAATTGGTCTTAATCTGCTGAATTTTAGTATCAAACACTGTATTTTGTTTTGTATGTAAAAGATTGGATTTGAATCTGTATGGTGTGGACTTATATGATAATTTCTTAATGATTTTGATTTTGAGGAGTATCCAGAGTTCTGAATTTAATTGATTTTATGGGTGTGTAAAACTCGTATTTTTTCTACGATACTTGGGGGTTTGGTGAGCGAGAAAAATCTTTAAGATTGTAATAATTTTTTATATACAGGATGTAATTTTTTTTTTCCATATTTTTATAATTTTATGTATCTTTGGGTTTTACCGAAAGAGAATTTCGGAAAATTAAAAGACATTGACCTCAACTTCCCAACACTATTTCATCATTCATGTGCTTCCTTTTCGATTATTGGGTTGCTCATATTTCAAGACATACTTCAATGAATAGCACCTCATAGGGATCGTTTCTGTTAGAAATAAAATAAGAAATAGGAATCGTTCTGATACCAATTTATTGAGAATCTAAACAAGTAATTAAAGACAAAACAATAAAAATAATATAAAAATAATGGATCACACAACAAACAAGAATGTTTTATGGAAGAGGAGGATAATTTCAGTATATCAAGAAATTAAATTGTTTAACAAAATTTGATACTCTCAATATAAATCTAAATAGTGTAAAGATAACAGAAGGAACTTGGCTTATAAAGCCATTACAAAACAGAAAAAGCATAAAAATAGCCACATGATTTACCAGACCTGAGATCGTGGTAATTAGCTGGAAATAGTCAAATACTAACAGAACACAAAACGAGCTCCTAAACAATAGGAGTTATTAAAACTGACTTCACAAACTCTAACATTTCCTCCCCTAAACTGGAATTGACAATATCAATCAGTTTATCTCATTCAATAGCCTCATTCCCAACAGCTCTCGAAGTTTCACAAAGCTATCCAACTTTAAAGGGTTGGTCATAATATCTGCAAGCTGCTCACTCGTACCACAATATTTCAATTCAACAATACCATCCTTTGTGAGATCACGTAGAAAGTGAAACCTCACATCTATATGCTTGCTTCTTCCATGTGAAACTGGGTTTTTTACAACTTAATAGTAGATGAGTTATCACAAAACATAGTAATACACTTACTTTGAGAAGGACTGAACTGATTGAGCACTCTCTTCATCCAAATACTCTGACAGGCACATGCCGCTGCAGCAACATATTTCGCCTTTGTCGTAGAGAGAGTTACAACCGGCTGCTTCTTCGAAGACCAAGCCACAGCTCCTCCACTCAGCATGAACACATAGCCTTATGTGCTTTTCCTATCATCATAGTCACCGGCATAATCGCTATCCGTATATGCAACTAGCTCCATTTCACCTTCTCTTTCATAGAACACCCCAAGCTCCAAAGTTCCCTTTAGATATCGAAACACCCTTTTAGCAGCAAGCAAGTGTTCTTCAGTTGGTCTAGCCATATATCTGCTAACAAGACACACACTATACATCAAGTCAAGTCTGGTAGCCAACAAATACATGAGACTACCAATCATCTATTTGAACTGAGTTGCATCGACCTACTTCCCTTCACCTTCTCTTGTCAGCTTCAAACCTGGTATCATGGGATTCTGTACTGCATTGCAATTTCCAATACCAAATCTATCAAGAATTTCTCTGGCATATTTCTTCTGACACAAACGAATACCCTTCGAACTTTGCTAGACTTCAATACCTAGGAAATATTTCATCTTTCCTAGGTCTGTCATCTCAAACTCAGACATCATTGAACATTTAAACTTCTCAATCAAATAGGCATCATTACCAGTAAAGATTAAGTCATCAACATAAAGACTTACAATTAAGATCTTCCCTCCAGCTTCTGTTTTGACAAACAAAGTGGGCTCATGACTGCATCTTTCGAAACCTTCTTGAAGAAAATAACCCTCAATCTTACTGTACCAGGCCCTTGGAGCCTGCTTTAGCCCATATAAAGCCTTCTTGAGTTTGTAAACCTTCTCTTCCTTACCTTTTTGCTCATAACCTTGTGGTTGTTCAATGAACACAGCTTTCTTTAGTTCCCCGTGCAAGAAAGCACTTTTAACATCGAGTTGAAACACCAACCAACCCTTTTGACCAGCCAAGACCAAGACCATTCGAATTGTATCCCACCGTGCTACTGGATCAAACACCTCGTTATAGTCTATTCCATGTTTCTGAGCATACCCTTTTGCTACCAAGCGAGCTTTGCACTTATCGATCTCCCCATTCTCGTTTAGCTTGGTTTTATACACCCACTTAACACCAATCTTCTTTGCTCCAACCGGCAGATCCACCAACTCCCAAGTTTCATTTTTCACAATGGCTTTTATCTCCAAATCCATCGCATTCCTCCACTTCTCACTCTTCACAGCCTCTTCATAGCATGTTGGATCTTCTTGTAAAATGAATAAAGCGAGGTTCTGCAAATTTTCTTCTCCAGACAGATTTTCCCCGCTTACATAATCTTGTATCCAAACGGGAGCTCTTCTAACTCTTTCTCCATGTGAACTCAAAGAGTTTTCTTCAGATGAACTAGAATTATCTTCAGAAAAACCTTGTTCGCTGCCTTTATTCAAGTCAGTTTGAGCGGGTGGATCATCTTGGTTACCCTCTTCTTCTGCACCTTTTTCATTCTCATCAAGGCCACCGAACTCATGCTCACCTTCTTTATATTCACCATCTCCCCAATCAAGTACATCAAGCTTCACCTCTTCGTCACTCATCCCCTAGTTCCAACTCTCATTTTCTTCAAAAACCACGTCTCTGCTGGTTACAATTTTCTTGGCAATGGGATCGAAGAGCCTATACGCTTTAGACTCGTCACTGTATCCGATAAGTACACATTTATAACTCTTGTCATCCAGCTTTGATCTCTTATTATCTGGTACGTGAACATGACCGATGCAACCAAAAACTCGAAAATAATCAACAGTTGGCTTGATTCCACTCCAACGTTCTTCTGGGGTCTTATCTTTCACCACCATAGTAGGGCTCCTGTTTAATACGTGTACCATCCACTGAACTGCTTCTGGCCAGAATACCTTGGGTATTTGCTTTTCTGTAAGTAAGCATCGAACCATATTCATGATAGTTCGATTCCTACATTCTGCAACCCCGTTCTGCTGAGGGGTGTATGCTGCCGTAAGCTACCTTTTAATACCATGAGCCTTACAAAAATTGTTAAACTCATACGAAGTGAATTCACCACTTCGGTCGGTTCTTAAGCAACAGATTCCACTTCCTACTTCCTTCTCAACAAGACTTTTAAAATTCTTAAATGATGTAAATGCTTCACTCTTTTCAGTCAGATAGTAAGCCCAATTCTTCCTACTATAATCATCAATAAAGCTCAAGATATAGGAAAACAACGAAAAACTGTAGCCAGTGATGGGACCGCAAATATCAGAATGTATCAATTGCAACCTTTGTGAGGCTCTCCACTGACTTTTCTTTGGCATAGCCGCACGATGTTGCTTTCCAATGTTGCATACAGTACACACTTTATTCGTAGCTTTGAGTTGTGGTAGCCCTTTTACAAGTTTCTTATATTGCAAGGTTCTCATGCTTTTGTTGTTCAGATGGTCATATCTTCGATGCCATAGATCAGTGGTGTCTTCAGTGGTGACTTGGAGGTAGTTTGGTGTTTGTGGTTTTACGAAAGTAAGCAATACGAACATCCTGTTCGTTGTCATCTAAGTATGAATTATAAGACCTTTCATGGGGTGATAGATCTTGCACGCTCCATCCTGAATTAGAATAGCCAGTCCATTCTCTTGTAGCTGACCAACACTTAAAAGATTATTTGTGATCTCAGGAATGTAAAATACATCAGTGACTACCTGAGTTACTTCTCCGACTTCTATCTTGATATTTCCCTTTCCTATTACTAGCATCCTTGAATTGTTCCCCAACTTCACTGAATGTCGAAATTGTTCATCAAAATCCACAAACCACTGCTTGTTTCCTGACATGTGATTCGAGCAGCCCGAATCGATAAACCAAACTCCTTCTCTCTTTGCATTGTTGAGATCAACATAAGCCATCAAAAGAAGCTCATCTTCTTCATCCAACTCTACATAGTTTGCAGCTTTCTCCCAGCTAGGGCATTCATATTGAAAATGCCCTAGCTTGTGACATTTGTAGCACTCAACCACTGCTTTGTTAAAGCCCTGCCTCCCACTACCTCTGCCTCTGAAAGATCCATGTCCTCTTCCTCTTCCACCAGCTCTTTCATTATAGGTAACCTTTAGTGCTTGCTCTTCTTCACCACTTTTATGAAACTTCTGCTCATGAACAAGCAATGAGCTCTGCAATTCATCCACGGAAAGCTTATCAATATCTTTCGATTCCTCTATTGAACAAACAATGTAGTTGAACTTTTCTGTAAGGGTGCGCAGGATTTTCTCAACAATCTTTACATCCGGCATATCTTCTCCAGTATTTCTCATGTCGTTGGCCACAAGCATTACCCTTGTAAAGTAATATGTGACCGACTCTCCAGTTTTCATCTCTAGGATCTCAAACTCTCTGCGAAGGGTTTGAAGTTGAGCACGCTTAACTCTAGCATTCCCTTGATATTTTACCTTCATTGAATCTCACAGCTGTTTGGACATCTCCTTCTGAGTGATGGTCTTCAAAATAGACTTGTCAATTGACTGGAAAAGGTAATTTTTTACCTTTAAGTCTTTCAACTTCTTCTCATCTAGGCTTGTCCTCTGTGCATTTGTCAACGCCGCTCCTTCAGCCGGCTCTGTATAGCATGTCTCGATAAGACTCTAGTACTCCTTTGATCTCAGGAGATTTTCCATGAGCATACTCCAGTGATCATAATCACCATCGAATTTAGGAATGCAAGGTTGAGCGAAATTGCTCGCTTCTGCCATCTCCACACTCACTTCTTATGTCTCTCTCTTTTCCTCTCGTTTTTTTCTCCTTTTTCTAATTCTCACAATCAGGCCCCAATTAGGAGCTCTGATACCAAAATGTAAAGATAACCAGACTCACAGCAAAATAGCTTTCTGAAGCATGATTATATTAAATAACAGAAGGAACTTGGCTTATAAAGCCATTACAAAACAGAAAAAGCATAAAAATAGCCACATGATTTACCAGACCTGGGATCGTGGTAATTAGCTGGAAATAGTCAAATACTAACAGAACACAAAACGAGCTCCTAAACAATAGGAGTTATTAAAACTGACTTGACAAA
>CAIGRT010200188.1:0-11013 GCA_903798405.1 Fraxinus platypoda | reverse complement strand
GTCAAAGTCAAAGCGGACGTCCGATTGACCATGTGGATGTCCGGTTCGCCAACGGTAATTTTTTTACCCGTTATGATTTCGACTCACAACGGTTAGTTAAGTTGTCCGATTCAGGCTGTGAAAGTCCGGATAGGTAGTCCGGTTTGCACTTTGCCGTAACTTTGAGCGTTTTGATTGCTATAAATACCACCCCATTTTGCATTTATAAAACAACTAGAAAAGAGCTTTGCTGTGAAATATATTTGTGAAAAATCTTATTTGAGTTTACATTTTTACATTCATTTCAATTATTTTTTCATAACAAAAACTTTGNCGGTTTGCACTTTGCCGTAACTTTGAGCGTTTTGATTGCTATAAATACCACCCCATTTTGCATTTATAAAACAACTAGAAAAGAGCTTTGCTGTGAAATATATTTGTGAAAAATCTTATTTGAGTTTACATTTTTACATTCATTTCAATTATTTTTTCATAACAAAAACTTTGATTGTTGAATCAAACTTTTTGAATCATTTTTCTCATCAAAATTTTTCATTTATCTATGTGCTTAACTTATGTATATCAACCTTAAAATATAGATATATTTTTGAAGAAGATCTCCGCACTTTTATTTCATAAACTTTTTCTACTTTTTCATATTGAAAAGTTTGATTGATTGAATCAAACTTTTAAAATCATCATATTCATCAAATTTTCTCACTTGTCTCTTAATACTTAATTTATTACATTTATTCATTAAAAAAGAGAGATATCTTGAAAAGATTTTTGAACCTACATTGCATTTATTTCTTGTTCATCTTCTCATTGAAACAATTTGATTGACTGACTGACTATAATTTTTTATTATCATATTAATCAAAGTTTTTCATCTAACACTTGAGCTATCATTTATTACTATTCATCGAAGTGTTAGTCTATCTTAGTACTTGGCTTGTTTGTATTATTTATCAAGAGATGAATTCAATTGTAAAATCACTTTGATAAAGTGTGGGTCGTGTTGAAGTCTCTTAAAGATTAACATTGTATAAGGATCGATACTCCTTATTGTAAGTTACCGTGTGAGTCATATTGAAGTCCCGTAAAACTCAATAGTGTGGGTCATATTGAGGTTTTGTAAAAGCTCAATAGTGGGTCGTGTTGAGATCCCGTAAAACTCAACATTGTATAATGATCGGTATTATTTGTTTTTAAGTCACCAGAAGCGTTGTAAATGATTGGATTACACCAAAAGTCAATCAATATAGTGAAAAAAGTCTTGTTCGTGCCGGTGAGCTTGATAACGAAGGACGTAGACTATTGTTTTGGATCGAACCTCCACAATTATATTGTTTGCATCATCTCTCCCTTTCCCTCACTTATTACTTTTATATTTGTACTTATTATTTGAATTAATCTATTTAGTTATTACTTGTTTGGATTTATATTAATTATTCGAAAAAGTTTTAAAAATCAATTCATCCCCTCTTGGTTAGTTATGATTGGGCTATCATCCTAAAAATCACTATTGAAAATATTATTTTTTCAAAATAATAGTTGTCAAAAGAGCTCAATTTATTTTCTAAAGTAAATATACTTCTTAAATTAACCAAACATTAGAGCCTTGTTTGATTCCCATTTTGGGACAAAATGTATTATGGAACAATTATTTTTTGAGGATGTGTGATTAAAAAATAAAAAAATAGTTTTTGAACCACGTGTATTATTACGTCACGGAAATGAATTTTGAAAAAAAAAAATGTAATTTTGAGAAAATGGGGCTGAAATAGGGGCTAGATAAGGAATGTACATTTTGAAAGCACTTTACTGTAACAAAATCTAATCTTAGCAGTCCACTTAGATACGGAAACTACGTTGTAATTCCATTTTAACGCGGCAAGGGTATTTTCGTCCAAATACGGCATTGTCGTGCCCTAATTACCCTCTCGCGCTCGCATATTCTTCTCCATTGTTCGAAATATTCCTCACAAACTCAAACTCTCATTAGAATTTGCATAAAATTTCCTCTCTTTTTGATAATTTTTGCTTTCAGTTGGTTGATTTTCGATTTCAGATTTGGATTGGGGTTTCTGGATTTCTTTTTGATTGGGAAATTTGGAGTAGTTTAGAATGGGAGTTCCAGCGTTTTATCGGTGGCTGGCGGAGAAGTATCCTATGGTGATTGTGGATGCGATAGAGGAAGAGCCGGTGGTTATTGAAGGCGTTAAGATCCCGCTGGATACGAGTAAACCGAATCCGAACAACATTGAGTATGATAATTTGTATCTGGATATGAATGGAATTATTCACCCCTGCTTTCACCCTGAAGACCGCGTAAGTTTTTTTGTGAATTTCTGATATTATGGTTTTCTGTGATTTTTTTTTTTTTTTTGATGAATTTGACTTATCTTTATTTCGAGATTTAAATGTCTGCCTATTCTGTTATTGCGGGAAACCAGTACCTGTGGAAATGGAACTTAGAATTTGGGATTCAGTTGATTCAGATATCCTGAGATTGAATAGAAGTTCGATTTTTGTGCTTCAGGTCTTTTGCATGTTTAAATTTTGAAAAGTAGCTTATTGTTGTAAGTTATGCATCATGAAAAGAAAAAAAAATGATGGTTGTTAGTTGAATACCATCAGAGCTGGTATTTATAGAACTGTGAAGTATTGTAGAACGATTAGGAATACTTGATTGGTACATGATTTGTTTATTTAGCCCTTGTTTGGGCTCCATTTTAATGAAATTTTGGGGGAAAATGAGTTTTGGAATAATGATTTTTCGATTCGAAGAATGTGTGGGTAAAAAGTAACAAAAAATTTTCGTTTTACATTTAATGTTATTTATGGGAGAATGTTTGGTTGAAAATGAGTTTTGAAAAAATGAGTTTTTGAAAAAATGGTGGCCAATATTATTATCTTGGTCTGCTTTAAATTTCCCTCCATCACTACATGGGCATGCAATTTCCTTGTAACTACCAGATGTATTTGGCTATACCATGACAATAGTTTCTTTGTTTCTTACTGTCATTAATCTTGAGAATTTGAGGATGCCCACTTACGTCCATTACCAGTGTATAACATTATATGGACTTGCATCTAACAATCCTTGCGTGTGAACGTTCTGCCGATTTGGGACATCCCATCTGTTACAATAGGCTTCAGGAACTGCGACGGCTGCTGAATTTTTGTTGTTTAAATTTACCAATTTTGGGTGTATTGGCTTAAGCGTATTTGCTTTTATGTTCCCTAATCTTCAAAATCATAGTTTACAAGAAGAGATTCATTTCTTGAATTGAAATCTATTTCAAATGTAATCACATCGCATTGTAAGAAATGGTTAAAAATTTTAAAACACGTTCTTACACAAAAAGCTTTTTGGCAAAGATTTTTTTCAACTGAAAAATGATTTTTTTGGAGGATTGTTTGATTTGATGTGATTTGACAACTGATTCTTGAAGTTTATTATATGTAAGTTGTAGTAGTACTTTATGTTATTGATTCATTGTTCTCTTGTTAGACATATATAAAGTTATCCTTATTTTCTAATGCAGCCATCACCAACCACTTTTGATGAGGTGTTTCAATGCATGTTTGACTATATAGATAGGCTTTTCGTGATGGTTCGGCCACGAAAACTGCTATTTATGGCTATTGGTGGGTAATAGATTAAATTGTCCTAGTCATAACTTCAAAATGCAAGTAGATACTGATTTGTGCACTAACATCAAACTGGAATTGCATGGCAGATGGCGTTGCTCCAAGGGCTAAGATGAATCAACAACGGTCAAGGCGATTCAGAGCAGCCAAAGATGCAGCAGAATCAGTATGCAGCCCTCTTATGTATTTCCTATTGACAGAGTTAAAATGGCTGTCACAAGACGTATAGGGTAGTCTCACATGGAATAATTTTTTGCAGGCAGCTGAAGAGGAAAGGTTACGTGCGGAGTTTGAAAGAGAAGGCAGGAATCTTCCACCCAAACAGGAATCACAAGTTTTTGATTCCAACGTCATTACACCCGGAACACCATTTATGGCTGTTCTATCTATTGCTCTGCAATATTACATCCATCTTAGACTAAACAATGATCCTGGATGGAAAAATATTAAGGTGCTATTCCTTTCAACTCATTCCAACATCTGTTATTCCCAATTATTTTGGTTATTGTTTTTTAGTTCGAGGCACGATAGTGAGATCGCCTATAGCATCTCTAACAATGTACAGCTACTGCATCAATGTTTAGTTCATTAAAACGGGACTTTCATTAAAAAAATTGTTCTTCTTCCTTGAAGGTTATACTTTCTGATGCGAATGTTCCTGGTGAAGGGGAACACAAAATCATGTCATACATTCGCCTTCAAAGGAATCTTCCTGGTTATGATCCAAATACCCGCCATTGTCTGTATGGTTTAGTAAGTGTCCTTGTTGACAACTGTTAATTTTTTCTCTCATGCTCTTACAAATGTTGACAGTTATCTATTGCAACATGACAGGATGCTGATTTGATCATGTTGGCCTTGGCCACCCATGAAGTTCATTTCTCAATACTTAGAGAGGTACATGCCATACTCTTCATTAAAAAGGCAACTGTAACTCAGTACTTAAATTTTTTTGTTTACTTTTAAGGCACGTTAATTCTGTAGTCTGAATTAAACAATTATGCTCTGTTGAAAAGTTGGCACTAGTGGAGATGGTTGAGCTTAATGTTGTCTTGCAATGTGTAGCAGTGCATGTGTAGTAAAATTATGTACTTTCATCTCAATAATGTTTGTTTTCTTTAAAATTTACATCACAGGTTGTATTTACTCCTGGGCAACAAGATAAATGTTTTCTATGTGGTCAAATGGGTCACTTTGCTTCAGATTGTGAAGGAAAAGCAAAACGAAAAGCAGGGGAGTTTGATGAAAAAGGTGATGACGATGTCGTGCCTAAAAAACCATACCAGGTTAGCTTCATATACATACAAAGAAGCATAATGGAAATTAGCTTTTATGCATAAACTCTTCTTAAGCTAATTTGTGCTCATTTTGCAGTTCCTCAACATTTGGACTCTTCGAGAATATATAGAATATGAGATGAGGATTCCTAATATTCCATTTCAGATTGATTTAGAGTGTATTATTGATGATTTCATATTCATTTGTTTCTTTGTTGGCAATGACTTTTTGCCACATATGCCTACTCTGGAGATTCGCGAGGTGTGTTTTAGAGTTTCTCTTTTATTTTGGTTATTTGATAGTGTAATTTTGTGACTCTGCAGTCTGCTGCAACCTTTGACTCCAAAGTCAATTTAAAATTACATGTGCATGGTTACTAAACAATATGAATAAGATATCAGGATTGCCATTACAGAACATTAAAGTCCCGAGTTTTTCCTGCTTCTATTTATCTGTTTTATTTCCAATATGTAATGACCATTAGTGCTACAAAATGAAGCTTTAAATGCTAAAAGCTATAATATTGGAAGAAAGCAACGACGTAGCAAATGATGAGCTCGCTGCTGAAATTTAATAAGGCAAGCTGTCTTTGTGAAGTATTGTTGAAAATAGAATTTAATACTAACAAACAAGTAGAATTGATGAGGATGAAATTTTGGCTGAATGTGGTGAATGAAGTTTATGCTGAAAAACTAATAGGGAGTGGATGTGGGTTCACAGAGAAAGGAGGAAGTTGAATTTGCTCAATTTTAACTGGGGTAAAATTCTAAATTGTCTATTAAAATCAGTATTACGGATGATCTCGAAGTTTTATGCATGGTATTTACAGAAAGCCTTGCATTAAAAATAGTGTATTTCATTAGTATATGACACTGCATTATTTATGTTTCCCTTGCCTTTATTTTCATTGTTAATTCTTTGTGTTTGTACATTTAGGGTGCAATTAACTTGTTGATGGCTGTTTATAAGAAGGAACTCAGGGTTATGGGTGGGTATTTGACAGATGGATGCAAGGTATGTTATAATTTGTCTATGCGGTCATGTTACCCACCTTTGTTTTTACTTTAGTCTGAGTAGTTTGCAGGCTTGTTCTTATATTGTGTGTGTTGCTTCTCCATTGTTTTGCAGCCAAACCTAAGCAGGGTGGAGCACTTCATTCAAGCCGTGGGATCATTTGAAGACAAAATATTTCAGAAAAGGGCTAGATTGCATCAGGTTGATTATATCATAATCCCACCTTTTCTCCCTCTCTTCAACTTTTTATTAGTGAAATGCTTTATTTACTTCTTTTACTGCTCGTGTGTCGACGATGACCTCTGTTTAGCAAGGATCACTGTTAAAGAAGCTCTTAATGTTATTGTCCCATTGTTCCAAATTTTTCTGTATCTTTTAACATGAAATACAAGTGAACTACAAGCGTGAACAAATAAAATAGCAGTGACAAGAGGCACTGCCTTGTTGATATGCATACAGTAACATGTAGATGAATATCTTCTTATTGAGCATTGTTGAATTATATTGCTGCCAAATGGACATAAGCATGTAAATATTTGTGACAGTAACATTCCTTCCTATGTGCATATCTCTATATTTACTGCAGTTTATTTCCATTGACCAAATGATTCCCTTCTTTCTTAATGGAAAAGCAGAAAGCCCTCGCAGGAATTTACGAAGTTTTCATAACTGTGATTTGTTGAGTAACACTTTTGTTTTCTTACCTTTCACTCGAGAAGAAGATTGTTAGCTCATGCAGAACTGCAAAACTACCTACCTTGCCTTTTCTTGTTGGATGTAAAATTTGACACAGAATGATAGCTACACCAGTTTTTATCTATTTAACAATCATTTTGACTATGATTTTAGTTTTGTTTTACAAATTTTTTCAAGTGGATTGATGGAATTTTCTACCTTGATTTATAATTAATGTGCTTATCATATATATTTCATTTTTTTGTAGACTATTAGCCAGTGATTATTTAGTTAAATGAACCTAAAATAATTGTTATATGATCCTGCTTTTCTTTTCAGAGACAAGCTGAAAGAATTAAGCGTGAATCTCATTCAAAAAGAGGAGATGATACCGATCCTCAAGTTAAACCTCAATCTTTAGTTCCAGTTGCTCGTTTCCATGGTTCTCGTCTTGCCTCTGGTCCTTCACCTTCACCCTATCAAAGGAAAGGTTCTTCAACTTCTCTTGGACATGATCAACTGCAAGCTACCTCAAGTCTTTCCACCCTTGAAGTTCAACACAAGCAATCTGGAAAATTTGATAATAAACAAACCTATGCCCGGGCTCAGAAAACAGCACGTGTAGATTCAGGGGCAACTATAGGCTCTGCCATTGTTGAAGCTGAGAATAGTCTTGAAATTGAAGTATGTTTTCCTGCTTTGGGAGAGGCACTTTAATGTAATTCTTACTCCATCATTCTTTAGGATTATCATCTATTGGCCAAATTTATTGGTATGAGGGACTTGGGGTACATTTATTACTAGGATCACTGTTGTCTTCATATTAAGCCCTTGTTTGGTGGGGAATAAGATATTTAGTAGATTTTGATAAAAATTGATGAAATGTGTGGTTGAAAAGTTATGAGTCTCATAAAATGTGTGGTAAAAATTAGTTGTTGACTTTGAGTTAGATTAAAATTTGGATTTTAATTTCTACCAAATAGGGGCTAAAAAATTATGCATCAGTTACCATTATCATCAAAATGCAGTTAAAGCGGTTTCTTATATATTATTCTATTCAGGCACGTGAAAACAAAGAAGAACTGAAAGTGAAGCTTAAGGAGTTGCTTCGTGAAAAGTCTGATGCATTTTGTTCAGATAATCAAGAGGAAGACAAGGTTTAAACATCATTGAACTTTCTCCTTTCAACTTTATATAAGTTCTCAATTATTACAAATTATATTTTGTAAGGAGGACCAATGTAGAAGATATAGACTGTGAACAATCAGTGGTGACACTGCAGTTTATGTACTTGTGGGCGGATGTGCATGTTTGTCCTTTTTTTTATTGTTTGTGTCCGTGCACGTAAAATTCTAACTGTTAGCATGTAGTATAGTTTGTTCACAAATGCCCAACCGACCAGTTGTGATGCCAACTTGATTTCTTATGATGTTTGTGAATGGGAAATATCGATCTGCTGTAAGTGCTCAGTAGAGACGCTGTATATGGATCTAACAACGTGTCCTGGAAAAAGATTATTCGGGAAGGGTGGGTGGAGGTAGATCTTTTAACTTAATATCATGATGCTGCAAAACTTTGAATGAACGTGTTATCTTTGAGTAAACCATGAAAAGGAACATAGTCCAGCTGATTATGTAACAGTGAATGAGTTTATTTGATTATTTGGGAGGCTTCTTGATAATAAAAATTTCCATACCGTATGCCAAAATTAATTTGCTTAAATTCCCGGATCACATCAAGATCATGATTTTTATCTTCACTGATCAATTTGTCATGGAATTGAAGACATAAATTTGGATGTTTGTAACGCCGACAAGGTGTTTGCTTTTGGTATTTATTTAGCTGATGTGCCTTTTCTAGGTCAAATTGGGAGAACAAGGATGGAAAGAAAGGTATTATGAAGACAAGTTCTCCGCAAAAACTCCTGAGGAACTTGAAGCAGTACGAAGAGATGTTGTAAGTTTTTCAACTTGATGTTGTTTGTACTGTTAAAGCATGAAAAATCGGGAATAGGCTCCATTTTAGAATATTATCAGTTGCTAGGTTCAAGAAATCAAGATTAGGTGTCATTTAGATTTTTGGCTGTTCATGTTAGATTTACCATGCTCATCATATCTTATTTAAGCATCCACCTTGAAAAATGGATTTTTTGAAGATATGCTTGACTTCCTACTCATTCACCGAAAGAGGTACGAGCCTCAGCTCTGTAGGTAGAATTTGACTGAGAGCAGGTATACTGAAGTAAAAATATTCAGTAACTTTTGAGTTCAATGGACGTGGCTTATTATGTGTAGCTCTTCTTTTTGTTGAATCGTATATTCGGTCGTCTACCTGAAACTGATTAAAGATGTTTAACAATAATGATTAACCTGATATTTGATATCTGTATAGGTACTGAAATACACAGAAGGGTTATGTTGGGTTATGCACTACTATTATGAAGGGGTTTGTTCCTGGCAATGGTAACTTTTTTTCTTTCTTCTTTGGTTACATGTCCTTTATTTTATGTTTTAAATAAGAAAAAAAATGTACTTTGATTTTTGGTTTTGCTTTTGATTTATACTCTCATATTTTGCCTCTGCATGTATTAACTCTTCTGATGAAATCAAAATCTCGTTGAAGATATGATGTCAATGCCTATATAACCCACTGCTTTACAAAACCTCTGGAAGCCTTATTTGAGAATTGACTTTTTCAAAAGCTCCTCTACTCCAGTTGCCTTCAAATAGTCTAAAAACATAGTAGCTGCTTTCTAAGTTTGTCTTTTATCCAGGTTATCCTGCCACTCCTGACTCTGTAAAAAGGCTTATGCTTCAACACCTAGTTTCCGTATATTCTATGTGTATAAGGAAAATGATGTGGCTTTTGATTTTCAATTTTCAATTTAAGGATGATGTTGGTCATTCCAATTTTTAACTGTCATCATTATAGCCTAGGTCCTGCGACACTTGGGGTCAGTTTGGCAGGCTTCTACTTCAGCCTTTTGTAGAAGAACTTATGATAAGGTCACCTTGGACCAGCTTTCTCTAGAAGCACTTCTAACCATATAAAGCACTTCCAAAAAATTATCTAAACATGCCCTGCCCAAAAGAAGCTTCTCGGTCTCAGAAGCAGTTTTTAGCAGTTTTTGACTTTTCAAAAACCCTGCCAATGGGCCCTTAGTTTCATTATTTTAACATGGCTTGCATGCATGGTGATCACGTGCAGATTAAGTACCATCATGCTCAAGCTTGAAATTTGTATATTGAATTTCAAAGTTTAAAACTCTATTTGGAATGTTAGATATTTTTTTCTTTAATTCCCTCTTCTTGCCCCTCCCTCAGTATTACATCAAAACATGTCGTCTGCACTCTTCTCGCTGATGATACTAGTTTGACGGCATCATCTATATTCTTGCAGGTTTTATCCTTACCATTATGCGCCTTTTGCTTCAGACCTTAAAGATCTTGGACAGTTGAACATAAGCTTTGAATTAGGGTCTCCATTTAAACCATTCAATCAATTGCTGGGTGTTTTCCCAGCTGCAAGGTTTGACTGGTTCTCTTTTTATTCTTTATTATAATTACAATTATGACAGTTGAAGGCTCTAACTGAGTTTATTTGCAGTGCCCATGCTCTTCCTGAGCAATACAGGAAATTGATGACAGATCCAAACTCACCTATTCTTGATTTTTATCCCACAGGTATTATTAAATGCAATTTTTTTATATGACCGCACAGAGGATGTAGTGAAAATGAATACGTTAAAATGAATGTGCCAATAGAATGTATAAGATTAGAAATTAGAATATGCCCAACCAAATGGAGGTGACTCCTATTGAGGATAAACGTAGGCAATGGCGATGTTAGGGCATGTCTTGGGAATATAGATAAACTCCTTTTCACAAGTGCTATGTGATCCCATAGAAACTGTTACAAGAGGGAAGGTAGACCATAAATAACGGTTTGTTTTCGTTGGATTTTCCAGTAGACGTTGTGATGAACTATGAACTGAATCAAGTGGCAAATAAGGATTAATGTTGACGACCTCATTTATTTGAATGGTGATTTGTTACAGTTGTTCTTAATGAGCAAGATATAATTACAATCGCTTTTGCTTGCTGCCTTTTTTTTCCTCCAGATTTTGAAGTGGACATGAATGGTAAACGGTACTCTTGGCAGGTACTGTATTGTGTTTGCTTGAACAATGATTTTATGAATGCTTTGTTATACTTCTTTATAATCTTTGACTTCTAGGGCATTGCCAAACTGCCTTTCATCGATCAAGACCGTCTACTTGCCGAGGTCGCTAAGATTGAGCATACACTCACGGTAAAGATTTTTGCTGCCATCAAAATTTGAGTTCTAGGTTATTTTGCAGGATGTTTATTTTGTTTAATTTCTTCAGGAAGAGGAAGCACGGAGAAACAG
>CAIGRT010200185.1:0-10026 GCA_903798405.1 Fraxinus platypoda | reverse complement strand
TTTTCCCTTTTCTGTTCAAACATATGCAAAATATTTCTTAGTCTAGGTAATGATAGCTAATGCTCAAAAATTATATCAAACCCACTTGTAGGAAGTTTATTGCTTGTTCTTCTTGTTCTTTTCTTGAAGGCTGTGGTGTGGGTGGGGTAGGGTGAGGGGAGCTAGTGGTGGTTGCAAGCTGGGTGATTGAAATAGCGTTTGCTTTTGTTTTTATACAACCCTTATATCTGTTGGTAACTTCGTATTCTTTTCCATTTTCATGTCTGTGTGCTCGCCTGTACATTCTACTTTGCATGGTGATCTATGATTTACCTCCTGTTTCCTGTTTCTCTTTTTGGCTGGAGATATTCATATGCATATTTAAAAAACCCTTTCAGGTTTTATTGGGTTCATTCTTGCTATCACACATTAGTGTTTGTCACTCTACATTCATTTATAGCACCTGTAAAAGATTCTATCTTTCTGATCTTGTTATGATTTCTTCACAGAACATGCTTTATTTCCGTCAAATGATGCTTGTCACTTGAAAATCGTTAACGTAGAACTAGTTAATTAACTGTAATTCACTCGCATGATACACATTGAAATGCTGTTCTTCCTACTCTAGACTGATTATTTGTAGACTTGCTTATCTCTAGAGAGTGAATCAATGTCTTCGAGATGCTTGTCGTAGCTCCAACATTTTACGGTGTATGGAATTCATTGACTGTGGGCGTGGAAATGAATCAAATGATTATAAAGAATATAAGGACGACTCAACATGGGAGCAATGGAAGAGCAATATAAATGCAACTGCCTGTTTTTGGAAAGACAGTTTCCCATATGGAATTTATACCCAAGCTGTGAATCTAACCACCAGGCAAAGTCCACAACAAGATACGTGTACTCATTGTTTTGGGGGTTCCAGGTATCTTTGCATGATACCATTGTTTGAGTTTTTCCTTTAAACAGAAGGCAGTTTAAGTTAAGCTGAAATATATTTGGAGATGTTCATGCTAAAAATTAAAAAGAAAATGGACAATAAATGTTCTTTTTATGCCTTTGTGGTAATGTCTCCTGGGCGAAGTCAATTCATAAGTGTGTCGTGATGCATTGATTTCGTTGAGGCAAAGATTTAACAAATAATAGAATAAATTTCCTTGAATCAGATTGAAGCTGTATTTATTCAATTATTTCTTGCTTTCTTTTATTAATTCTTTGACGGTAGTATCTTCACTATGCACTTCGGGGAACTCTCATGGGAGCTAACTCTAGAGTCATGTGATTGTGCATGAGTGTTGTAAGTTCCTCTTGTTCACAATTTTGTGCCTTTATTACAACAGTCATTGTGAATGATCTGGTAGCATTTCCGAGCCTAGTTCAGCTGAACCCATCCATTTACCATCTGTTTATTTTAGATCACGAATCTTCGAGATGGCATTTCTGTAAATGATTGTGGACAGAGAAGACTAGAAAAGAATTTGTTTTGAGAAGGGTATACAAGGGTGTCTGGTAACGTTTTGGATGGTTGAGATAATTTTTAAGTATCATTACTCAACTGAAACTTAGAAATAAGTTAAATGGATTGTACTACCACTTGAGCTTTGATTTATATATGGAAGCTTAAGAATTCCCTGGGTGATTTGAAAAGAAAATAGTAGTTCAGGCTCAAATTCTAGTCGAGGGAATCTGGGGCATGACAGTATACATTCATCCTTCTACGTGAAGCTTGAGATAAACAGTTCTACCACTTCATCTGGAAAGAAGTGAAAATTACTTTTTGGCACCTATCTGGTCTGGTACTTGTGTGAGGAACATATACATGCATGCATTTGTTTATGTACTTGTGGGGGTTTGCGTGCGTTAACTAGTTTTTGTCACCTGAAGATCGAGTATTATTGATATGATATCTTAACGGTTCATATAATTAAGTTTAATTAATAGATGTATCTTTCTTTACATCCAGTTGGATGATACTGATGCGGAAGAGTCAACAAATGCAATTGATAGAACTGTTGCTAATCTCCTGTTCCACAACATCAATAATTGCAACCCCGCTCCTACTGGAACGGAGGATGAAGTGAAATGCAGTTTTTACAATCACGATCAATGTTTCTCTATTTCCTCTCATGGCGCCGTTCCTGATGGTGATGCAGAAGTCCTGATATTTGATCATGGTCTGTCTTATTCGACCAAAATGGTTGATGGTGACTAGTGCTTCAATCCTGCATTGATTTGAAACGATTTGAATCAAGAGTCTCATTTTGGATGATGTGAGTTTTCTCCTGATTCTGATGGTTATGTATATCGAGTTGTGTTTTACGATACTCATCTAGAGTTATAAATTGGAATCCATGAATATATGTTTCTGTTAGACATTTCCTTTCTGTCATCACGGTTGTGGGGTGTTCATTCTTTAAATCATGCAACTTGTACAATTTTCTTTGCAACTTCACACTTGACAGGAGTCTATCAATTTCAAAAAACTGTTTTTTAAATCAACAGTACGAACCTACACTAATTGTCAAACTAATTGTAGAAACAAGTCGTATAACTAGATTAATTTTTATTTATTTGGTGAGTACTTGCTAGTTTTGTTTAGAATTTCAAATTTCAAATATCCAGTATTTTATTTGATTTTGGCAAAGTTGTTGCAGGCGTAGCACCCTACAATGAATATTGTTCTTGTAAAGGTAATCCCAGCAGAATGTTAATTACTGAAAGAAATTAATTTAAACGACAAAGCCGGCAAACGTGGGGTTGACCAGAATGGTTTATGAATAAGATAAAGACATTTCAAATGGAACAAAGGTTCTAACTTTGACATTTGTTTTTAATAATTGAACTTAACTAGCATTTTAATTTAAAAGTGATTCAATATGTTACTTTACAATATAGAATTGTAATTAATATTGGACATGACATAAAATAAAAGAGTCAAAATAATAATTTGAAGGTCCTTATAAGCACATTGTAAGTTTGAGCCAACGGCCTACGATGAGAATTTGGGAAAAGTTGGATGTGTTTACTTAAGTGATAGTACGTACGAACAAAGAAATGTAGTAAGAGATCGGGGGTCAAAGGAAAGAGCTGAGTTAACTAGGCTCGACGATTGTGCGAACAAAAATGAAAGTTTTGTCAACCTTCCAACCATAGGGTAATTACAGTTTTAAAGTTTTAAAATTACAAAAATCGAGTAAGAAATTCAGCCCATGTTCGGTCTGAATAAAATTCAGATTTTTAGTAGATTTTGATAATAGTTGATGGAATGTGTGGTTGAATAATTTTTTTGAAAACTATATAAATAAAAATGATTTTGAAAAGAATTGTGCCAAACAATCAATTTTGTAAATTTGGGGAAGACGAGGCAGCGTTTGGCTTGGACAGCGAGAAAGATTTCTAAACTATCCGATGTGTTATTTTTCAAAATTTTCAATTTGCAATGTTTAATAATTACCAATATAAGTATCACCTTACCGTGACGAAATTGCCTCGATAACTAAAGCAGAGATTTAAGCCTAAATTCAAGAGAACCAACAAACAAAAAAACAAATTATAGTTATTTAATTACTCTTTTTGGCCTAAGTGATTATAATTAATTATAAGTTTTGAGTCAATCATCACATAGTAGTAAACCACTCTGAAGTAATCAACAAAAAACGTGCTTCCCACTATTTGCTCTTCATATATACACAATAGCCTGAACGTTTTTCCGTTCATTTGTACCAAAATGCCAACACCCAGGCACAAAATGCCCATTCCCAAGCGGCGGCCACCGCCTCCGCCGGCCCCGAATGTGGTGGCGCCAGCTGACAATTCACCTCCCAAGCCTCAATTCTCTCTCCGAGAACCATCCCGTAAAAAGAACCCCTCCAGGTCCACTAAACTTTTCCAGCGTGTCCGATCAGTTTTCCGGTCATTTCCCGTCATCAATCCTCCATGCAAGATGCCTGTTCCGATCAACGATGGCCATATTCACGGCGGAAAACAGATGACCGGAACCCTATTCGGGCACCGAAAATCTCGTATAAACATAGCAATTCAAGAAAATCCCAGGTGCCTTCCAGTTCTTGTCCTTGAACTCTCCATTCAAACTGGAAAACTCCTTCAAGATATGGGATTGGGACTTGTTCGAATTGCACTCGAATGCGAAAAACACCCTTCAGAGAAAATCAAGCTGCTGGACGAACCCATCTGGACTATGTACTGCAATGGAAGAAAAGCTGGATATGCAGTAAAAAGAGAGGTAACAGACGATGATTTGAAGGTTATTCAGATCCTGCATGCAGTGTCAATGGGCGCCGGAGTTCTTCCCGGCAATGTCGCAGACTCGCCGGAAGGGGAACTGACATATATGAGAGCTTATTTTGAACGAGTGACTGGATCGAAGGATTCAGAGACGTATTACATGATGAATCCGGATGGTAATAGTGGGCCTGAACTGAGTATTTTCTTTGTTAGAGTCTGATTAATTAATTAACCATTGAAAAACATATATATATATATATAGATCTGTCTGGTTCTCGTGATTTGCTTATTTAGAGTTATGTATATTGAGCTCAAGAAATTTATCATCAATATTATTTAGGGGTAAATCTTACATTTGGATGTTTTACTTCACGCTGAAATTTAGTCTCGTCATTTGTCTTTAGAAAACACTTACACGTAAACTCTTTAAGGGTAATGTTTTTGCCTTTTAGAGTTTCACCGCTTATTTTTTGTCTTAAAATCGCATTTTTAAGAATTAGATTCTATTTCAATGAGTATTTTATGTGAATGATCTGCTTTTAAAACTAGGTCTTATAAGATTGCCTTTATTTTCTTCGAATTTCATTTGTGTAAGATGATTTTACATTCAAATTTAGAAATGCTAGATATCATGTTCATGTTTTCTATCCATCTTCCATTTATTGTTACTAAAAATAAAATAAAATAAAATTCATGTTGATTTATTGACTATGATTCTCGGCATTACATGCATTTTAGTTTTTGATCCCATGATACAAAAAGTCTAGGTTCGCCGTTCGCCCCTATATGACATACGTGCGACAGTTTGTTATATGATGTATTAATATGGTAGTTTTTTATTGCCTCATGCATCAAATAATAAACTGTCACATGCATTGGCGTATCGCGATTATCGGTAGTCCTTACCATGAATATCATTACTCGCCAAGAAAGTGTTAGCTAATGGCCTAAAAAGTACGTCATAGGGCTAAAAGGAGTAAAAGCAGCAAAAGAACATGAAATTTGCAAACTGCCAAAGTTTCTAAATTTCGCTATATATTAAATGAGTGGGATTGTAATACACTTCAAGCCAACATCTTATCTTAAAGCAAATCAAATGCATAGTTTGCTGTTAAAGGGAAAAGGAAAGCCAGACCTTACCCAAAAGGCAAGCTCCATAACTTCAGCTCAACTTTAAGAGCTTGTTTGGTACAACTCAAAATTGAATTAAAATTGAAAATATAACCGTTATTGAGTCTCACTCGTCTAATAAAAGTCAACAATAACGGCTATATTTTCAATTTTAATTCAATTTTGAGCTGTACCAAACAAGCTTTAATTATGCCGCCTTGCCGAACTTTTAGATAACTAAACAACACTGCCAGACCTGAAAAACAAACTCCCATGTAATCCTTTTGTAAGCATTCATGTTTCTGTTTCTTGCAAGGCGTTGCTAACTCACATTTTTCTTCCCTTCCACTCAAATCCAATAACTTAATAAATTTCTTGAGAGTATTATTGCATGCATGCATGTATGTTTTTTTTTTTAATTAGATATGTAGGGAAAGATTGGAAAGAATAGCCTCTTCAATCACTTCGTCTAGTTGATTAAGGTGGTTTAACATGATATAAAAATTGATGAAAGATCTAAATTTTACTCTCGAAAACTAAATTTGTTAGGCAATGGATGTAGTTAAAGACAATAATTTAAATAAATAGATTTGTCTCATTTCAAACAATTTAAACTTTTAGATAAGTAGTTTAATATCGTAATTGAATAAGCTAATATCTCGAGTTCAAGTTTTACGTCATTACTTATTTATAAAAATTATGCATGTATTTNGTTTAATATCGTAATTGAATAAGCTAATATCTCGAGTTCAAGTTTTACGTCATTACTTATTTATAAAAATTATGCATGTATTTCACATTTAGCTCCTGATTGGTTTTATATAATTTTTTGATATTTGTATAGTGCATTTATTTAAAAAAAAAAATTTAAATCTATATAATATGTATATCCACCCGTTCAAATTGTTGATTTCCAATTTTGTCCATTCATTGGCAAACACAATATCAGTTCCACCTCTCAAAAATTGATTCCCAATTGATTTTTCCAATAGTTTTAGCAGGGGTAAAATGCTAATAAGAAACAAAACCTGCATATTGGGGTGTGGAAAAGTCAATTCATTCGTGGATTAACATATTTAGTGGGTGTTTGGTGGGGATTAAAATTGAATTTTTAGTAGATTGTGATAGAAGTTTTTGAAACGTGTGGTTGAAAAGCTGTGGGACCCATGAAAGATGTGGTTAATATTGATTGTTTGACTTTGACTTTGATTAAAATCTAATTTTAATAAGAAACAAACAAGCATGGAAAATGAGATTCTTTTAGCAAAACAGATATTAAGTAGGTGTTTGGTGGGGATTAAAATTAGATTTTTAGTAGATTGTGATAGAAGTTTTTGAAATGTGTGGTTGAAAAGTTGTGGGACCCATGAAAGATGTGGTTAATATTGATTGTTTGACTTTGACTTTGATTAAAATCTAATTTTAATAAGAAACAAACAAGCATGGAAAATGAGATTCTTTTAGCAAAACAGAACTCAAAACAATGCTTAATGAATTACACTAGCGGTGGGGCATCGGGTAGTTTGGTCTATATATTTTAAGAGTCGAAACTATCAATTAAAACTTCGAGTACTTTGTAAATGGAACTATTCGATTTGGTTCGATTGGTTATAATGTCCATTCTTAGTGGGTGTAGGGTGGTTCGATCCGAATATTTTAAGAATCAGTATTACCCATTAAACTTAGTTAGAAAATGGAACCATTCGATTCCATATAATTTTTTGGAACCAATAGTTCCAATTTTGGGAGGTTCAATTTCGATTATAACTTCAATCCCTAAATTTCAATATGCAAATGAAGGACATATTGAACCCTTATTACTCCACCACCAAAGACTTTATCAATACTCATGGTAAGATCTAAAATAGAAGACCATATGTTAGATCGAGACTTGGACAATATTATAACTTAGATAGAAGCACATGTTTAGATGTGTCAATAGCTTGAAGATGTATATGGCCTTTCAACATATTTTCAGATATGCAAATGCGGACTACGTACCAATGTAGAATTATAAGTATATATCGTCATTATATTATATTATTTCATTTTCTTATTTTAAAGTTTTTTTACCTGAAATATTTATTCGTGTGCAAATTTAACTGCACCTACATATTGTAGTCGGTCACAAGTCGGATAAGGGAGGGAGGTTTTTACATCTTAATAATGCTTTTAATGAAATATAATTTTTATGTTTACGTAATCATTACCATTAGTTAATTATTTTAATGAAACATAATTTGTTTATGTCTTCATTATACTTCAAAGAACGATAGTGCAATTTTCAATTCGAATTTGAAAAAGAGCCATGAGCGACTCGCGAGCCCCACCAAGGACCGAGCTCATATTGGACGAACCAAGCGACTAGACTTGTCTCACTTAACACCCTATCCGACGTACTCCAAAATTAGAATCCACCCAAATTGCTAAAAAGTCACCCCAATAATCGACATCGGAAAAAATATCTCACGTTCTATTCCAACCAAACTCTATCATAATCTCTTACACCATTATCTAATAAACCCTAAACCCATCAATTTTCTCAAATCTACGATAGAGCACTAATTTGAAACCCTAACCCATAAAATTCGCCAATAGTCATTCTGCAGACTGTTCTTGAATATTGGTGTTCAAACTCGTCTAGTTTGAAAAATGGCTACCGCACATTTAGTTTAAAAATCTTCCTTGCATTAATTCAAAAATCCTACAATATTAGCCACGATACATTAACCAAAGATTAATGTTTGATTATGCAAAAACTGCGTATTTATTCACTTTCATTAGAATCTCAAATTTATTCGCTGAAAATTCGTTTCTTCGTCTTCATCTATTCCCAATCAGATTATAGTGAAAAAGAGTAACGAGTCTTATTATTAGTGTGAATAATAAGTAGGTAACAGTTGCTGCGAATGTGGAGTCTAGATCCACTATCCCGACTTGATTGTCTCTTTCGCTGTCACACGACTTAGACGTCACAACTCACCACAATTTTGAGTTGTTAAAATTTCAGTGGATAAAACGAATCAAAATTGTGGTGAGTCGTAAACATTCAAGTGGTTGGACAGCGAAGGGGGCAGTCAAACCGAGAAACATGTATGCGCTCGTTAATATGTATTTAAAATTACTTTAACTTGAAATTATAATCATATGTTTGATTTACATTATAATTTAAAAATCAAAGTCAAACTTTAATTTTAACTGCACATTTCATAGGATATAATTACTACGTATTTATAAAAATAGTCTATATGACCATTAGTAATTGGGATACGTACTTGAGCTTAAGAAATTTGCTAGAGAAAAAACACAGAAAATCTATATCAGTCATTAATCATTACATATATTTTGAACCAAAAAAATTCTTAGAGATAATTTGAAAATAATTTCTACTTGTCATGAACAATCGTTTCACCAAGATTTTGATATTCGCTCGTAAATGGAAATTTTCGTTTAAAATATTTTTTCGTAATTGCTTAACATGAATTCAATAAATAAATGAATGTGAATCTATTTCAAATAATAATTTTAACCATAAAAACACAATCAATTTTAATAGGCAAACAACAAAGTCTCAATATTCCTTTAAATCACAATAGAAAACAACCAATTCCATAAAAATAAAAATCCAACAATCAATTCCAACGTATTAGAAGTGAGATCGAAGTCGAAACTTAACACTGAAATATTTTACTAATAAAAAGGGAATTATTTAGGGGTGAGAAACGTAGGAATGTTGATGGAAAAATATGTATTTACTGGGATAAATTGAAATTTTACATAAGCAAATTGGTGTTTGAGATTAGATAATTAAGTAATAATCTGAATCTCTTCAAATCATAGATAAATCCCACTTTGGTAGAATGAGATATTATTGATGAAAAGTGGATCTAAACAAGACCTAATCATTTCATTCCAAGAACTTAAATTTAATTTCTTTCATCATTCAATGCTAAATAAGGTGGTGGTGTAATATGTGTATTCCACTTCCCTTTTGCCATTCATTTGTAATTTCCACTCTTTTCTTGCTTTTTTATGCAATAATTCAGACTACCAATTGGTATAACATGCATGCAATTGCTTCATTAATGATTTATATACACACATTTCACCTTTCGATTTTATTCTCCGCGTGGCATTCAAATTGAGCGACTATAAATTTATGTCAATACTTCCAAAAATCATAAAGCTGCGCAATCCTGGTCGTGGCCCTGGACTCAACTTTTCTATACTAGTGGTGCTGTATAGCATTACTTTTATAGAAACACTATATTTTGTTTCATATGCCCAATTTGATAATGTTGGATAGGATTAAGCAAAAAGTTAATATTTAATTAGTAGGAATTCATTGTATTGTTCGGTATTAATTATTTACGAACTATGCGATCTGAAAAGAGAATGTTACTCCCACTGGCAGATCTGGGGATAGGCCAACCCTACCCCAACCCATATGGTAAAAGAAAGAGAAATGTGGTAATTACATGTAACCCTACTTTTCAAGATTCAAATTCATAAATCAAATTTCAAGTTTTAATTTTCAAAAATCAGATATTTTATATATAGATACATATTTTTTATATTTAA
This sequence comes from Fraxinus platypoda, assembly GCA_903798405.1. Taxonomy (NCBI): domain Eukaryota; kingdom Viridiplantae; phylum Streptophyta; class Magnoliopsida; order Lamiales; family Oleaceae; genus Fraxinus; species Fraxinus platypoda. The sequence continues at coordinate 108 of CAIGRT010200185.1, read as the reverse complement.
TTAAATATTAATAATAATATTATAAAAATTAATTTATATACACCCACCCCACCCCTAAAATTAATTATCAAATTCTAACTCATCCCCGTCTCTCTCAACCCCGATTTG